>JAQQPU010009069.1:14219-33820 GCA_029168905.1 Artemia sp. Kazakhstan ARC1039
AGAGAGAGATAGAGAGAGAGAGAGAGAGAGAGAGAGAGAGAGAGAGAAAGAGAAAGAGAGAGCGACAGAGAGAGAGAAAGTAGATGTATGTACTCTCCTATACAGAATGAAATTATAGCATACTATAATATACAGAATATTATAATAACAGGAGAGAATATAATTTCAGTGATTATACTCACGTTCACAATTAATATCTGGGCCAAACCACCTAGCAGTACCATTAAAGTGTAGACATTTTGCCACAGCAAAACCTTTTGTAGAATACCCAGGGTAGCACTGATATCGAAGCTCCGTTTCAATACTGTAAAAATGCTGATCTCCTGGGCCGTCGTGGCGTGCATGGGGTATTAAAGGAGGATCAGAGCATTGTGCTAAGGATAAAAGAATTGTCAGAGATTAGTTTCCGTGAATCCCTGTTTCTTTGGGCGAAGTTGAAAAGTATTATAAATTTCGTATCGCTGTCTCTTTTTGTAAGTCTAACTTCTACCTAGAATTAAAAGTTTGGACCATTTGAGAGTCATTATCCCTCAGCTGATAAAACTCCTAGGAGATGGAGTGATTAATCATAAAATTACTCATACATACATCGAAGATTCACAAAAAAAAGGAAAAATGTCGGATTCATAGTGGTTTTACTTAATCTAAAAGTGTGTGTCACAACATTAAAATCATTGAAGCTAAGTGTCGAGATTCCTATTCTTTACATCAGCGACGTCAGAGATGGTGATATCCATTTGTCTTTGGGAGAGATCCACTAGCATGTCCTCTTCACGGCAGGATCATTACAAATATTAAGGTAATTGTAACAAGGGGTATTATTTGAATAACTAAAATATTTTCAAAAAGGGCAACTTCGGATGCTCCAATATATTTTTAGACACCACAAGATTTAGAAACATAGAGTACCAGATTCAAGAAAGCCGGGTGCTCTTGCAAGGTAATACACTCTAACACAGGCAACCTATGTTTGGTTTCAGGGACTGACCGGAGTTTTGCATTTAAACTTGTGCAAACCTTACAGGATAGTTTTCTGTACCAGCATGTTGTTGATCCCACAAGACGCAAAAGTGATTCCACTCCCCATGTACAAGATTTGGGGATCAGAAAATCTCCTGATGAAATAGTAGACTTTAAGATGCTGCCACCTCTAGTTAAAAGCGACCATTTAGTTATGTCTCTATCAACGAATGTAAGTGCAGCGGTGAACTCTGGTTTTAAAATTTATTATAATTACAGTAAGGGTCATTAAGATGAAACTCAAGACTTTATCCGTTCCGTTTCTGTTGTTGAGGAGCTTCAGTCTAGAAATGCAGATGTGGATGTTGCGTTTGAGTCTATCCAAGAGGTTATAAAAGGAGGATGTGATAGGTTCATTCCACGTTATTACATAAAAGAAGGTTCAAGAAGACGACTGCCAAAAATTATGCTTGACGGTATTAGTGATAAAAAAAAAAACAATGGAGACGGTATATGTTGGAAAAAAACGATGTGCGGGTGTAAAAGGGCTGGGAATCACGCCACTCGATCTCTACGCGTTAACCGGGAATCACTTGAATCGTAAATTATTACTAACATTCTAGGGTGTCCCAAGAAGTTTTGGAAGTATGTTAGTAGAAAAAGGCTGACTCCTCGACTGATTCGTGAATTTGTGATGACCCTGCTACTAGTGAATTAATAAGCGATGATCAGACAAAGGCTGGTATGTTGAATCAAGTTTTTTCATCAGTTTTTTTTTTAAATTCGAATGACATTGAAGCATGCAGTCCTCCCCATTTTACCGAATTTGTTTCAGCAGATAAATTGCCCTTCGATGACGCTGATATTTCTTCAGAGCAGGTCTTAAAAATTCTCCATGACCTTTCTGTTAATAAAGCTTCAGATGTAGATGATATTTCCAAAACTTTTATTCGGAAGACAGCCACGCGTTTAGCTGAATTTCTTGCTTTTTTTTAACTGTTGTCTATTAAGTTGTAAATGCCCTTTATCGTGGAAAAGAGCGGTCGTAAAGCCATTCAACAACAGAGAATCTAAGTCCCAATTTGCAAATTATCGTGCAATTTCAAACATCTAATTTTTTTTAGTGTTATTGAAAAGATTGTAGTATATCGGGCAGAGGATAACTTCAACCGAAATAAATTTTGTCATCTGTCACTCAGAAAAAAAAACAGGTCATGCAATACGCAGTTGCTAGAAAGATTTCCAAAATATGGCTGATTTCTGGTCGAAGTTTGATTACTTGTACATTAACTTCAGTAAAGCGTTCGACAAAAGTTTCAGTTAATTTGTTACTTGAAAAATGTGAAGAGTATGAGCTAGGCAGTAGAACTTAGCGTGGATTACAGATTACTTAACAGGCCGTTCCCAGCAAGTTATAGTCGGTAGTGCACTTTCAAGCAAGAGCCCGATTTTGAGTGGTGTGCCACAAGGTATTTGTTTGGGTCCAGTGCTATTTTGTTTCTTTGTCAATGATTTGCTGTAAGCATTTCGTCACTCCACTGTCACACTGTTTGCTGACGATGTAAAATTGTATAAAAATGTCACCTCCCCAGTAGACGTCGCCCTGGAATCAAATTCCATGTTTGTAAACCATCAAAAATGTTTCGTACTTCATTACTTTTGAAAAGCTCGAGTTATCAGTATTTTCTTGGTGATACACCTGTTTTATCTGCGGATTCAGTAAAGAATTTAGGTATTTACTTTGATAACCAGTTAAGTTTCACAAGAATGTGTCAATAATTTCGCGAAATGCTAATTATAGTCTGCTTCGAATTAAGAGAAGTTTCAGGAAATTTAACCTTCAAACTTTTATAACACTATAAAAGACAAGAGTACGCCAGGTGGTAGAATATTGTTGCTCTGTGTGGTATCCGACATGGAAGTGTGACTCGCAGCAAATTGAAAAGGTTCAACATCGGGTGTCAAAGTTTGTGCAATATTTGAGTCATTCAGCGTATCATCGTCCATTGTAAAGTTTGGGACTTCCTTCCCTGCAGTTTGGGGACAAAATTGACCTGATCAATACGTTTTGAATTATGAAGGGTGTTGATAATATTGACTTGGTTGATTTCTTCAAGCTTAGTCATTACTCAGCCACTCGACAAAACTTGTATGAACTGTATCAGCCGCGAACGCACAAGAAAATAGGTTAATATATCTTTATTAACCGAGCGACAAAACTTTGGAATAGTTTACATGATACCGTCGTTTCTGCGCAAACGGTAAACATTTAATAGTGCTCTCGTTGAAACTGAGTTCTATGAAAAATAGTTTCTGTAATATAGTTAGTTGTATAGTTTCTTTTTTTGCTGAAGAATATTTTTGTTTTGTGTTTTGCAGTGTTGCTGTTTCAGCTGTCATTTCTTGTGTTTATGTTGCGACAAGCCCATGGTTATCTCCTGTATTGAATAAATAAACAAATAAAAAATAAGTTCCCTTACTCGTTAAATTCAGGACCTTATGACTGTTTTTTCTGTCAAAAGATGTAAGCTACAAATCAAAATTCCCAAGAATTCTAAATCTTGCCGCAAAAATATTAAAGCGAAGACGAAATACAAAACGAACGAAAATTATCTCTTATCACTTTATGCACCATATATCTTACAATATTGGTTCAAACAAACTGACTCGGAACAGCTCCCAAAATTTGCAGAATTCTGAAAAACTAGCGCTTTACTGATAACTGATACTACTTGAGGTTTTGAGAGAATTAAAATTGCAAGCTAAAATTTACTCATTTCATGACATGTGAAAAACTATTAAGAGCCTTATAAATTCGTCTTTTTTTTTCAGGGCACTTATTTTCTGCTCTTAATTGTGTTTTGTTGCGTTGATTTTGTTTTCAGTAAATCGCTAGAAATATTTTTTGATACTTTAAAATATAGGGGAGGTCGAGGGGTAACCCATATACGGATTAATTTCTGTCCCTTTTAAGTTTTAATTTTGCCTCTTTACTTTCATTTGAAAAAAATTCTATTCAATTCTTGTGCAGCGAATTGTTAATTTAATGTATTTATCTGGTATGCTATACAAGGATAGGGACTTCATTAAAGTTAAGACGGTGGAAAAATGGCTTATAGAAAAAAACTATAAACAAAACTTGAGCATCACGGAGGAGGAATTTGGGGAGGATTGGAATTTATATATAGATTTCAAATAATTTTCGATTGATTGGATATACCAAGATTTTTCTCGCTGGGATTTGGTCTTGTTTGGACAAAATTGTTCTTTTGTTGAATAAAATGAAATTGCAACAATAAATACCACAATAAAGTGAAATTTTATTGTGGCATGAATTCCTTTGTGACTATAAAATAGTGCAAGAACTTTTAATCACCATTGAAATAAGCCCTATCGTGATAATCTAGTATCCCTGCTTCTATGGAGTCATCGCGGGGGAAAAATGCACAGACATAACACTCGTACTGCATATGATAAAGCATGATTTCCCTCGGTTTTGAAGATGCGAGACTGTAAATCCCCTGTCAAGGTTTTCCATCGTGACAAATGGCCTAAGATGGCAGTTTTTTTTTACATGATATATTTCATTACTTAGACAGGGAACTAGATGACTTAATTTGGTTCAAACAAGTCCTTCTTCAATATCCTAAGGTCCCTGGTTCAATACGGTCACTCTGGTGAAAAATGAGAAGCATCACTGCTAATCATGCAAAAATTGTAATTTTCCTTGTTTTTCAACATGGTAAACCTCCAGGTAAGGGTTTGGAACGACACAGATTTCAGTGATATACTTTTTATTTTAATTTACGTAGAAATCTTAGGCTTTTTCAATTTTTTTACAATATTTTGTTCATTATTACGAGTTGCTGAATACTTGAAAATCAATAAAATTAGTATTTGTTATTAAAGAGTATTTTTTAATTAGTTTTAACTGGAAAAATTCATCACCAAACAATTCTTTTAAACCAGTTTGGATACTATATGTCAGATACTACAGGTCGTGGCCGTGGTTTGCTCTTCACTGGACATGGTTGTTTGGTTGCAGCTATTGCTGTACCCGTGATTAAGGTCGATCTTTCAAAGGTTTCAGCCACCGCTATAACCAGAACTGGTTTCTTTAAGGGCTTGGGTTTGAAAAAAAAAAAATAAAACAGGCAGTAAAAATTATATACAGGAATGTGTAAAATTTGGACACCTAAGAAATAATGTGAAACATGTCCATTTTCCCCAAAAGATATCTACTGTATATCTAACAGTTGAAACTTTATCATAAAATATACCCTGCGGATTTCAATTTAAAATTATGGCGGTGTTGAAAGGTATTGAAAGATATTTATAAATAATGACGGATTTGAGCTGTAGATAACTGATTTTGTTAGTTAACACTTCAAACTTTGTTTTGCTTCATTTGGTTTACTTCAATGGTAAAAGCGTCCATATAAAGCTCGGGAACAGTAAATTTTTGGTGAAATATACTGACTATGTTTCTGACAAACAGGTTCTGGTCCTGACCATGTTCCCTCTGCTTGGCATGCCCTAACCTCTTCACCGATAAAACGATACCCATCTTTGCATGAATACACAGCATGATCACCATAAGTTCGTCCATTCGAATGTACCAAACCGTTCTCAGGTGCCAACGGCTCTTTACATTCTTTATCTAGAAGGGAATGAGATAACTTACAAATCCCTTACGTGCGACTCAATTGTCTTGCGAGTTTAGATAGGTATCTTTTCTAGAAATGAACATTGTGGCCCATTTTTTTTATTTTCCTATGGCTGTTATGTTAAGGAAAGAACATTCAAAAGTAAATTTTTATGTTGACAATTAAGGCTCCCCTAGATTAGGTACATTTTATATTTTTGTCCTACTAAGATCAATGAAAAATCAGTCCTTTTAATCTGAAAATCCAGCATGATCAATATATAGAAAAGGATCAGAACAAGCTTTTAACTAGGAAAAGAAAACCTTCGAGCTTTCAAATAAATTTCAAAATGAATGATGCTTTTTTCTTATTTAAGCAAGCTAGACAATACAAAAATGAACCTTGCCACATAAATTTGCTTAAAACATGCATCGCCATTTTCAAAATCTAAAAAATATAAACACTACCTGCTTTAACTTGATGTTAAAGAATGTACCCTAAAGGACTAAAATCTATGAAGGGTTTCAAGTACAATGATTTTACTTCAAAACTCAAAAGCAGTGCTAGTCTTATAATAATTAAAGTGACGGCCTTGAAATTTTTTTGCCCGGTTTCGAAATTAATAATAAAACACTTTTTCAGACTTCGCCAAGCTATAACGACTCTTGCAAGAGTGTTTCTTTAGGCGTATAGAAATTTGAAAAAAAACTACATCTTAAATATAATTTTTACAGTGTCCAAATATATTGCTCGCCCATAAAATTGTTGAATTGGTACCTGATGCATAGAAAATATTAATTAAAGCGATGACAGACGCAACACCCTTTGTATTGTAGGTAAGAGGGAAAAATTGGTTGTGCTGGTAGCCTTTAACAGATTTACGTGTAAACAACTGCTTTTCTAACAATTGCTACCACTGATCAAGATCCCTACGAAAAACTTCGTGGGCAGTTTTCTTGGCAAAATCTAGGTCCTATCATGTGTTTCAATTTTTTGTTTCTTTGTTAACTGTAGCGTTCAACTCTGCTTACGACATTCATAAATTCAATAAGCAAAGATTAAAAAAATGAAAGATACGAAGGAATAAACATTAACTACTTTTTTTTCCAGTCTAAGCCTCCACACAATTTAGTGAGTGTTTTCGTAATAAAAAAATTAATCTTCATTGAATTGGGCATGTTTTTTTTGTTTTTTTTTAGGTATTATGAACCAAAAAATTATGCCCTGAGGAGCAGGTTAGCCCTTTGTTTGTTTTGCCTATGATGCCAAATTCTCGAAGTCTGTTCCTGTGAAATTTTATTTTGTATTGTTCATTCCATTCAGTGTGCCTCTGCTGTCTCCATTTTCCAGCCTAAGGAAGCTCTTCCTTTTCAGAACTTGCATTCCCTTTTAAAATAGTGAGAGGGCTACCTGTAAGAGCTTTTTAACCCCCTATATTTTAAATATAATCTTCAAAAAAAGGTATCCTTTTTTTGAAGAAAATAAAAATGTATATCAAAATCAATCAGTTGAGCCTTTAAAGTAGTAAAAACAAGGATCACAGAAATATATCTGTGAAACAATAGCAAAAAAAAAAAAAAATACATGAATGCCTCTATAACTAACATCACTAATAATATTATATTTTATTTGTCACTGGTTATAAATATTTTGTGCCCAAGTCAGGACTGGGCTCATTTTTGCACCAAACAGTTTGCAGCCTAGATTTGACTTATTTTTGCACTGCGTCAAGGCTTAACTCGCTACCGATTTGAGTCAGTCCTTCGTGTAGTTTTCTATCGAGTCAGAAATTAACTCTTTTTGTAAGAAGTCAGTACAGACCTTGAACTTAGTTCCTTTTCAAACCGAGTCAGGACTTGGATAGAGTTTTTCGGCGATTTAGGACTTGGTTAATTTTTTCATCAAGTCAATTCGTAGATTTGACTTGACCAGTTTGGATTCAGCCAGGAAAAAACTCGTTTTGCACTGAGTTAGGACTTAGCTCACTTTTGCACGGAGTCAGACCTTCATTGGTTTTATTTTAAACCAAGTCGGTCAACAGCTTTAACTTAACTCATTTTCACAGCGATTTACCCATTCCAGTGCTTTTGTGACAATTCATCATTGACAGCGCTATTGCGCTTCCTAAGTAAAGAGCGAAGTGTGCACAATGTGTTATGTGTTTATTTTTATTTGTTTTTCCAAGGCAATTTGTATGGAAGAAGTAGTCATAGAAACTACGGAAGGGGTTTATTCGATTGGAAATTAAAAGATCTAGTGCCTTTTTTAAAAATCAAAAGTTGTCAAAGGGCAAAACGCCTCCCTCCCACGTACCCTTTTCTCTCTGAGATACCCGATAAAATTTTGAGATAGCCATCTTGTTTAGCATAGTTGACAGGCTTAATAACTATTTCTCCGGCGATGACGCACCCACCCACACACAGCCCTTAAGGCAAGGAATATAAGTTATACATTTTGTCCATTGTTTACATACAATATTTTATCGGGAAAGAAAGGTGTGTTTGAACTTTTGTGTCAAAAGAGCCAAGGACATTCAGGTGAAGCACTCAGGAAATAATGAGGGGTGTGTTAAAGTAAATCAAAACACACAATATGCATGCGGGTTGTCAAAAGGGCGTACCTCATAAGTGACATGCAGCATTAATTTGGAATTTTAAGGAAATGGTGAAGGGGATGATCAAATCACAATATGTGCGTACTACTGCTGCCACTACTACCGCCACCCCTACTCTTATTATTACTGTATCTACTTTTGATATTGTAATTATCGCAAAGGCTGAGAATACAAAGGTGAAAATCAAACAGAGCGATCCGGCTAAATAGTAACCGAAATCTAAAAAACGGAATTACAGCATACAGAATTTTTCATGGCGGAAGGGACATTGCTATGAAGGCGGCGCCGGATTTCCCAGCATTGTTTAAAAAACGATCAGAAATTAAATAAAAATAAACAAGTTTTTGCAACATCAAAACTTAAAACGAACAGACATTATTAAGTATATGATCGGGTTCGCCCCCTAGTCATTACCTCGCTCTTTAAGCCAAAGATTTTTTAGTACTTTCATAAGAGCTATTTATTCTAATTAACAGCCTTTGTGTTTAAGGGGTCATTTTTTAAGAATTGGAACAAAATTCGTACTTTAGCGTAAAGAGCGAGGTATTGACTAGAGGACGAATCCTCTAATATACGTATTAAAAATATATGGATATAGAAGTTCGTTACGTAAGTTAATTTGTAAGTTACGTATATTAGTTACTAATAAAAACGTTCGTAAATAAAACTAAACAACTTTCGAGAAAGCCATTTAACCAAATAAAAGTAAAATTAATATACAAACTTTTTTTAATTATTCATATAGGCTACGGTGAGCCAAAATCAAAACCTCCATTAATTCAAAAACGTTCAAAAATTAAATAGAAAAAAACAAGTTTTTTAACTGAAAGTAAGGAGCAACATTAAAACTTTAAACGAACAAATATTATTCCGTATATGAAAGGGGCTCTCCCTTCCTCAACGCCTTGCTCTTTACGCTAAAGTTAGACTCTTTCTCACAACTTTATTTTTTAAAACAATAAAAATCTTTAGCGTAAAGAGCGAGGCGTTGAAAAGGGGGTTCAGTTGCCCCCTGTGCAACTGAACCCTCGTGCTACTGAACCCTCATGCAACTGAACCCCCTTTAACTGAACCCTCGTACAACTCAACCCCCGTGCAACTCAACCCCATTTAACTAAACCCCCGTGTAACTGAACCCCCATGTAACTGAACCCCCATGTAACTGAACCCCCGTGCAACCGAACCCCCGTATAACCGAACCCTCGTGCTACTGAACCCTCGTGCAACTCAACCACCGTACTTACATTCGGTAAAACACAATAGGGTTATGAACCATTAGTTGTTTAACAATGGTATAGTTATTTAACCTTTAAACTGTTTTAAATAAAATGGCCGTCCCAAAATTTAGACCAGATGTATTTGGGGGAAAAATAGGGTGGGGTGGAAGCCCTCCGACCACTGTTAGCTCTGAAAAAGTGCACTGGAAATTTTGATTTCCAATCGAATGAGCCCCCCCCCCCCCCAAAGTTCATACAAAATTTTTTCTACAAAAACCTTATGTGTTAGCAATGAGCAACTAGCTTAACTTACAGCCCGTGCCCTAGATGGTGCTGGTGGAGTTGTTAATCCCAAAGGCATGGTTATTTGATCTTCAGACTATTTTGAACAAAATGTTTATTTTTATTTACTCGGATGTATTTGGGCTGGGGATGTCGGTTAAGATGGAAATACTAATTGTCCTGTGATTACCTTTGATTCTTCGAGATTGAACTTGCTTTCAATTTCCAATCGAATGAGCCTCCTTCGAAGTTTTTATGATCATCCCTTCTATAAAAACCTTAAATTTTAACAATTGGTAACTTGCAATAACATGCTGATACAGGAGTAGCAGCAATTTTTTTTGGAACAGCTTAGCGTATCAAGATGTAACTTCTGGGGAATCTATCTGCTACTACTGCTATAAATACTGCTACTACTACTACTAATTCAACACTATTATTACTTCTACTGCTCCTACTACGACCTCTGCTACTATTAAACTAGCACTATTAAGGCTACGCATATCAAGTTCAAAATTTGACAGAATGAGGTATTTGAGGTGGAACTTGAACTAAATCAAAAGACACTATGTGCATGCAGATTTTCAAAATGGCATAGCAAAAAAGGGATTTGTGTATTAAGTTGGAACTTTCAGAGAGTGCTGAAAGGGAAAGTCAATTCACCAAAGGAAATATGTGCACGCTAAGGCCTGGATTTACCACTAGGTCCTTAGGCCCGGACTTAGAAGCGCATAATGCTAGCGGGAGCAATAAATTATCACTGAGTAATTTTTTCCTGACAAAAACTGGACTGATGTGATTTACCGTCGCCAGGTGCACTACGCCGCCACGCTGCCTATTCACAGAAAAGTGACTTTAAAACAACACAGGAATTCCATGGTCACTTATAAACTGTCAGATGTCTCCTAAGAATGGTAGCTGAGAGTTCGGTATTACCCCTCTTTTCATCACTTTTCGCTCATCAGTTGTGTTCTGTTAACACACAGTTACATGGTTACACACAGTTACAGTTACATGGGGGTTCAGTTACACGGGGGTTTAGTTAAATGGGGTTGAGTTGCACGGGGGTTGAGTTGCACGAGGGTTCAGTTAAAGGGGGTTCAGTTGCATGGGGGTTCAGTAGCACGAGGGTTCAGTTGCACGGGGGATCAGTTTCACGGGGGTTCAGTTACATGGGGGTTCAGTTAAATGGGTGTTCAGTTACACGGGAATTTAGTTAATGGGGTTGAGTTACACGGGGGTTGAGTTGCACGAGGGTCCAGTTAAAGGAGGTTAAGTTGCATGATGGTTCAGTAGCACGATGGTTCAGTTGCGCGGGGGTTCAGTTGCACGGGGGTTTGGTTACACGGGGGTTCAGTTGCACCGGGGTTCAGTTGCACGGGAAATCGGTTACACGGAGGTGCAGTTACAGGGGCTCAGTTGCTTGGGGGTCAGTTACACGGGGGTTCAGGTACAATGGAACCGGTTGAAACATCCGGAGCAGGATGAGAGGGAAGTTCAACTGAGCAAAATGAAATATCCATATACTACTATTGCTACTAGTACCACTGCAACTGCTGTTTCTACTACTACCACTAAGGCTAAGGGTATGAAGGGGAAATTTTCAGGGAATTTTGAGGGTAAAGTTGAACTAAATCATAACACATTGTTTGCACGCAAGTTATAAAAAGGATGTATCAAAAATATTTTAGGAACGACTTGGAGTATAAAGTTGAAGCTTACAGGGCTTTTTGTGGAGGATGTTGAACTAATCAAAAGGCAATATCAACATATAGCGTACTGCTATTACTACTAATGCTGCCACTAATACGACTGCTACGACTATTACTGCTGCTACTGTTACTACTGCTGAGGCTAAGGCTATTAAGGCAAGAATTTCAGAGAATGTTGAGAAGATGTGAAAAAGCAAAAGGTGTTATGTGTATACTCCTATTAGTGTTACTGCTACAACTGCTGATACTATTACATTTACGGGTATAAGATGAAGCTTTCAGAGAATTTTTAGGGTATGTCGTACTAAGTCAAAACACTAAGAGCATGTAGACTGTCAAAAGGGTGTACCAGCAATATCTCAGGAACGCATTTGAGCAATAAGTTGAACCTTACAGGGTAATGTTTAGGCGGATTTGGAACTGACCAAAAGACACAATGTACATGCTACTACCGCTACTAAGATTACTGCGTTTTACTTAAGGTGAAACTTTCAGAAAATGTTTAGGGTATTAAATGTTTAGAGTATTAATTTGAAACTTTAAGGGCAAGTAGAGGGGAATATTGAACTAACTAAATGGCACTATCTGCATATTATCACTATTCCTACTGCTACGACTACTACCTTGACAGAAGCTACGGGTATTAATGTTGAGCTTTCAGAAAATACTTAGAAGGATGTTGACCTAAATTAAACCACACAATGTGTGTTCAGGGTCAGAAAAGACGTATCAGCAACAACCCAGGACTTATCTAAGGTATTAAGTTGACGCTTTCAGGACATGTTCAGGGGGATTTTGAACCAACCAAAAGGCACTATGTGATTTCGCATACCTCTACTACTACTACCACTGATACTACTACTATCGATACTTGTACAATTGTTACTTATACTACCACTATAAACAATATGACTACTACTATTAGTACTACTGAAGCTAAAGCTATTAGGGTGAAACTTTTGGGGAATGCTGAGGAGGGCGTTGAACTCATTTTAAACGCACTATATCGATTCAGGTTGTTAAAAGGGTGTAACAGCTATATCCCAAGACCAGCTGAGAGTCTTAAGTGGAAAATTTCAGCGCATGCTGAGTGTTATGTTGAACCTACTATATGCATACTACTACTGCTACCTCTACTGCTACTCTTTTTATACTACTAAGACGAAGGGTATTAAGGATATATTTTCAGGAAATGTTGAGGGGTATGTTGAATTAATCTGAAACACGCGATTTGTATTTCGGCTGTCAAAAGTGCGTATCAGCAGTATCTCAAAAGTGGTTTATATTATTAGCTTGAAACTGTCAGGGGATGTTGAGGGGTAATGTGAACTAATTAAATGCACTATGTGCATATTACTTCTACTGTTACTACCACTACTATTAGTAGCGCTACTATTGTTATTACCGCTAGTAATACTATTAGTACCACTAATGGCTAATTATATTAATGTGGAACTTTTAGAGATTTTTGAGGGGAACGTTCAACCCAATAACCACAGTTTATATAATTAGCAGTATGATCTTTCCCTATCTCACCCATTATAAAAACCCGGACCGAGGTGCGAGTGCTCCAAAGAACGTATAAACATAAGCGGCATTAGATCTTTTCACGGGTAGACAAAGAATAATCACCTACGGAACAAGTACTGACAAAACCACTTGGCCGGCTCACCAATAAGTGGACAATAAGTGCACAAATAAGTCAGAGGAGCTTTTTGTTCGCACCGAGAATGAAGAGCCAGAAATCATCTGCGATAAACTTACTGCTAATTCTATAAACTGTGCCAATAACACACTATGTTCATGCAGGCTATCAAAAGGACGTATGAGTAATATCTCAGGAATAAATTAAAGTTTATGTTGAAACTTGGTATGAGGAGGGTGATTTTGAATTAGACCAAAAAGATTCAATGTGAATACTATTACTACTAATACTACTACCGCTGTCACTAATACTACTCCCAAATGTTCCTACTATTACCTCTGCTACTATGACAACTAGTATTGCTAATTCTAAGGGTATTAGTGAACATTTCAAGAAGTGGTATGGGTGGTGTTGGAGTGATCAACACGCATTATACAAATCTAGGTCATTAAAGGGGTGTATTAGAAATATCTCAGAAACTTCATAGGATATTAAGCTGAAATCTCCAGGGCTACCCATATTACTACCACTTTCCATCTAGATATCCATCTGGAATATCTTAGGACTGGGATAGGGTATAAAGTAGAATCTATCAGAGAAAAGTCATGTTACTTTAAAACTAAATTAAAACACTCTGTGTGTATGCTGGTTGTCAATAAGACGTCTCAGCAACATCCCAAGAATGACTGAGGGGTTTAAGTTGAAACTTTAATGGCTACTACTATAACTACTTTTGCTCTGACTATTGAACCAAATCAAAAAAGTGTATATGTATCCAGGTTATCAAAATAGCATAGATTATGGACAGAAAAAAGTATTAAATTTTATTTTTCAGGGAAAGTTGAGGTGGGAAACTAAATCAAAATATACTATGTGTATCCAAATTTTCAAAAGGTTGTATATTATTACAAATTGCTGAAAAAGGTTTGTCAAACATATAAAAAGTATGCCAAAATTCAAATTCTGCTAGAGAAAACCCGAAAAGATTTGAAATATTCTTTTCTTAACCGATGAAAGAGACAATGTCGATTGAAAAACAACAGGAATTGTTTTTGTAAACTATTTCTGCAAAAGAAGGTTCCAAAAGAAAAGAAAAAAGAGCTACATTAAATCAAAGTTGAACAGAAATAATTTCAAATTATTTTTCTAGCATAAGACTCCCAAAACTGACCGTCAATAAAAAAGAAATGAAACCCAGAACGAAAAGAAATTACATTTGATTTAATGAGCTCTTTATTTTTCGTTGAAAGAGTTTTTTTGTTTAATTAAGTTTATAAAAAGTGGGCAAGCGATTGTGTTTCTATAAAACACAATCACTTCTGCATTGATTCTAATAAATCCTTCTTGGGGACAAAAACCCTGTTAGATGCTGTCGTTATCGGCTGTATTGCCAGCGGTTTTTCCAATTTATTATGTAGTTTTATCCTTGGCAAAACAAAAGGGCATCAATCAACAGCATATTGCCTTTTATTGGAATATATATCGGTCCCAGAGGTTTAGTTTCCCCCCTAATTGATCCTTGATACAGTTTAAAATGACAGCAAAAAGCCAACAAAAATTAGTGAGCAATATTACTGGAAAGGCATGATATCCATAAAAGAATAGGAAAGCAAATATTGTTTTCCCAGAATAGAGAAGTGAAATCTGCCTTTTACTGTTTGAAGAAAATCTTAGTGTTATGGAAAATTTCCAGAATGAATTGCTTTTCAAAAAGTCAAACATAATCTGATGCAAGAATCTCTAGTGTCTCAAAATACTTTAATGGCCAAAGTTTTCATGCCTATAATTTTTTTTCACACAATGTCAAGAAAAAAAGTTTGGGATATAATTTTTTCAATGCCAGGGTATTTTATGAGCTGGCTACTCAATTTTGATAAGCGACCATATTGAGGATTTATCTATATCAATCCATACCACGATCATTTCTTCGATTCACTGTGAATTAGACTTACACTTGCATTTTTATAATACAATGACGTGTCACATTTTAGTAAGCTAATCTGTTGATGTTATTAATTAAAAGTCTTGTTTATCTGAAAGGAAAGAGCAATATTAAGACTTAAAATGAACATAAAGTATTCTGTATGTGAGGGGGGGGGGCTGCCCCTTCCACAACCGCCGCATTTTATTCCTAAATCATAGAAGTTCTTTAAGAATATGTTTTATTCAAATTCAACGGTTCTTGTGTTAGAGCAGTCTTTCTTAAAGAATTGTGACAAAAAGACGAATTTTAGCATAAAGAGCGATGATTGACGAAGGGGCATCCCCCTCATATACGGAATAATTGGGGCTCGTTTTAATTATTAATCTTACTCCTTATTTTCAGCTGAAAACTAACTTTCAGTTTTCAACTTCGTTTTCAGCTGTAATTTTGCTCATTAGGTTCAGCTGAGGAAACTTATTTTTTTAGTTTAATTTCTTCCCATTTTTCAAATCATGCCGGGAAATCCCCTTCCCACCCTTCTGTAAAACCTTTAACCTAGAAGATTCCTCTGGGAAACTTTCATCTCACCAGAAAATCCTCATCAGGAGAAATCCCACTCCCCCATAGACTACCCCCCCAATAAACCCGTTTATTTCCCAATTACAAACACTTTACTTGAGCAATTTGAAAAATGGTCCAATTGCGTAACTTGCAGTCTACTCCTCAGGGACTCTGGGGGGTTATATCATCCCAAAAGGCATAGATATTAGACCTTTTAACTATACTGAGTCAAATGGCTGTCAAAAATTTAGATTGGACGTCTTTGGGGAAAACAAGGGCTAACTACCCTCTAATGCACCCGCGATCTTTCTTCTGGCAAAAAACACGAATTTCGATATTTTTGTATATAGGAGCTTGAAACATCTACAGTAGGGTTCTCTGAAATTCTGAATCTGATGCTGTAATTTCAATCAATATCGCTTGACTGTAAAGAAAACTGTTGGCAAAATATTTTTTTTTTTTTGGGGGGGGGGGGTTCATATCAGGGCACTTCGTATAGAAGGAGTTGTCGTAAAAACATCACAAAGGCCTCATTCATTGAAATTTGAAAGTTTTGGTGCTTATTTAAGCGTCAAAAGTGATTGGAGGGCAAAAACCACGTCTATTATATTCTCAAACACATTCTATCAAAATTTTGAGATAGCCATTTTATTCAGCGTAGTTGAAAGGTCCGATAATTATGCCTTTAAGGGTGAAAACCCCTCCCCTCCCCGCCACCCCACCCCCCTCTCCCAGGACAAGGGCTAAAAGTTAAACTAGTTGGCCATTATTAACATTTAAGGTTTTTATGGAAGGGGTGGTAGTATAAACTTCGGAAGGCGCTAATTCAATTGGAAATCAGAAGTTGCAGTTCCCTTTTTCATAACAATCGAAAGGGAACTATCCCCACCAAACGTCCTCTTTTCCCCAAATGCATCTGATAGAAATTTTAAGATAGCCATTTTGTCAAAATAGTCTAAAGATCATATAACAAGGCCTTTGGGGTTGAAAGAACCCCTCAGAACACGGGGAAAAGGGTTTTAAGTTATACCCCAGGGGTATATAAGGTTTTCATGGAAGGGGCGGTCGAATAAACTTTAGAGGCGGCTCATTTAATTTGAATTTGAAAGTTCTAGTTCCCTTTAAGAGTTAAAAGTAATGGAAGGCAACCAGACCGACCCCCTCCCCCGACGCCGTCTTTTCCTCAAACGCATCTGATCAAAATTGTGAGAAAGCCATTTTGTTAAAAAAAAGTCCAAAGAACATATAACAATGACACCAGGGTTGACAAAACGTCCAGAGCCCTGGGGCAAGCAGAGTAAGTAGTAGAAAGGGGGGTCTGACTCCCACGAGAACACCGTGCTGCCATCTACAATTTAGAGTACGCTGACAGTAAATAATTTATGGTTTTTGTCAGTGAGAATGAAAAAACAGGATTTTTCTCACTTGAAAAAACAGGATTTTTCTCACTTTTATGGATGTTTCTTGGACGGTTATGAGTGTTGGTCAATTTATTTGATGTTTTTCATGGATGTCACCATCAATTTATGTCTGTTTTATGGTTTTTGTCAGTGAGAATGAAAAAAAAGGATTTTTCTCACTTTGATGGATGTTTCTTGGATGGTTATGAGTGTTGGTCAATTTATTTGATGTTTTTCATGGATGTCAACAGTAATTTATGTCTGTTTTATGGTTTTTGTCAGTGAGAATGAAAAAAACAGGATTTTTCTCACTTTGATGGATGTTTCTTGGAGAATTGTTTCCGGGTGAAGTTTATTAATGTCTGACAGATGGTGTCAAGGTTGGTTAATGTCTTTGGAGTTTGTCCAGGAGAATTGGTTCCGGGTGAAGTTTAATAATATCTGACAGATGATGTCAAGGTTGATTGATTTGTCACGAAAGGGGAATTATCTCCGGGCGAATGTTTTGATCTTAGAGACGAAGAGATTAACGCGGGAAAGGGTTTCCTAGTAATTTCAAATGTGACAGCGCAGGGATGTCAAAAACAAAAGGAACACGCAGAAATTACGTTTAGGGGTTATTTGGGCGAAACCATTTTAGACATTTTAGGGAATTATTTCGGCGAAACAGTTAGAGGCATTTTAAAAGATGATTTTAGAAGATGTTTTAGAAGAGGATTTGAGAGTGAAACCCTGTGGTCGTTATAATACACAAGTTGTATTTCAACAGTGTCGTGAGGTCCCCTACACCAACCCCAAAGGGCACCCATCCCCCTACCCCTACCCCGTAGGAAGCCCCCAGTCCCCAAAGGTCCCCCGGGCTCCCAAAGGACCACCTGGCCCCCAAGGGCCCCCCGGATCCCCAAAGGTCACCCCGGGTCCCCAAAGATCCCCCTCCCCATTTTATTATTACTTTTTTGTGCACTTGAGACAAAGAAGGGCCCCCACATTTCAAAAGGCCTTATTATATCTTTTCAGACCAAGTTCCTTTCTTAATGTCGTTCCTAAACCCATTTTACAAGTTGAAGTACCCATTCTTTTCACCCACAACTTTACTTTACGACTTTTTTGCACATCCTAAGATCAAACAATACTTTTCAAAAGGCATTTCAGAACAAGTTCTTTTCTTAGTGACCGTCCTAAATCCATTTTGCAAATTGAAGTACCCATCCTTTTCATCCACAACTTTACTTTACAGCTTTTTGAATGCTCCAACACCAAGCGATACTTTTCAAAGGGCATTTCAGAACAAGTTCTTTTCTTAATGTACTTCCTAAACCCTTTTTACAAGTTGAAGTACCCATCCTTTTCACCCACAACTTTAAGTTACAGCTTTTTTTGAATGCTCCAACACCAAGCAATACTTTTCAAAAGGCATTTCAGAACAATTTCTTTTCTTAATGTCCTTCCTAAACCCATTTTACAAGTTGAAGTACCCATCCTTTTCACCCACAACTTTACTATACTGCCTTTTTGAATGCTCCAACACCAAGCAATACTTTTCAAAGGGCATTTCAGAACAAGTTATTTTCATAATGTCCATCCTAAACCCAGTCTACAAGTTGAAGTACCTATCCTTTTCACCCACAAATTTACTTTACAGCTTTTTGAGTGCCCCAACACCAAGCAATACTTTTCAAATGGCATTTCACAATAAGTTCTTTTTTTAATGTACCTCCTAAACCTATTTTACAAATTGAAGAACCCGTCCATTTCACCCACAACTTTACTTTACAGCTTTTTTGAATGCTCCAACACCAAGCAATACTTTTCAAAAGGCATTTCAGAACAATTTATTTTCATAATGTCCATCCTAAACCCATTTTACAAGTTGAAGTACCCATCCTTTTCACCCACAACTTAATTATACTGCCTTTTTGAATGCTCCAACACAAAGCAATACTTTTCAAATGACATTTCAGAACAAGTTATTTTCTTAATGTCATTCTTAAACCCATTTTACAAGTTGAAGTACCCATCCTTTTCATCCACAAGTTTACTTTACAGCTTTTTGAATGCCCCAACACCAAGCAGTACTTTTCAAAGGCTTTATTATATCTTTTCAGAACAAGTTCTTTACGTAATTTTCTTCCTAAACCCATTTTACAAGTTGAAGTACTTATCTTTTTCCCCACAACTTTACTTTACGACTTTTTTGCACACCCAAACATCAAGCAATACTTTCCAAAAGGCTTTATTATATCTTTTCAGAATAAGTTTTTTTCTTAATATGCTTCTTAAACCAATTTTACAAATTCTAAATTTTTCCTTCGTAGATAGAAAAACTATATCATAGTTGTGAATATTTTCTCGAAAGATAAGCAGTTCTATTTCAATTTTAAATTTTCTCAATGATGTAAAGAAAAGTTTAAGTTCTATTCTGAATTTTCTCAATGAAAAAGAAATTAGTTATTAATCATTTCTATTTTTCCAAATAATATAAAAATTTTCCACTTTAGTTCAGATCTGTCTCGAAGAGATGAAAAAATTTAAAATACTGTTCCAACTTTTTCATAGAAGATAGAAAAGTTCAAGTTCTCTTCGGAATTTTACCAAAGAACACAATTCAATTCTAATTTCTCCAGAGAAAATAAAAATCTT
>JAQQPU010009070.1:18221-32620 GCA_029168905.1 Artemia sp. Kazakhstan ARC1039
TTTTTTTTGGTCACTTAAAAAGGGCACAAGAACTTTTAATTTCCGTTCCAATGAGCCCTCCTACCATATTCTAGGACCACTGGGTCAATACAATTACCCCTGGGAAAATAACAAACAAACAAACAAATAAACACGCTTCCGTGATCTTTCTTCTGGCAAAAAATGGAAAATTCCACATTTTTGTAGATAGGAGCTTGAAACCTCTACAGTAGGGTTCTCTGATACGCTGAATATGATGGCGTGACTTTCATTAAGTTTCTATAATTTTTAGGGGGTCTTCTCCCATTTTTCTAAAATCAGCCAAATTTTCTGGGTAAAATTAAACTTGATGAAACTTATATATTTGAAATGAGAATTAAAATCTGATTCTTTTTATGTATCTATTGGTATCAAAATTCCGTTTTTTAGAGTTTCGGTTACCATTGAGCCTGGTCGCTCCTTACTTATAGTTCGTTACCACGAACTGTTTGACTGGTTATAAATGAATTGAATTAAAAAAACATGGAATTCCCTAGATGGATGGTATGGTCATGCATGCGTTTTTTTCGCGTATGTTTGTTCATTTGAAAAAACAAAGTTTTTTTTCTTTTCAAATGAAAGTGAAGAAGAATGTGAATACTTAAAATGCACTGGAATTTAGTATCCTGTACATGAGAAGTTTTCCCCTCTTTCGCATATTCCTTCCTTTTACGATGAGGCTTAACTGTTCTACCCATACTTCGAGAACAAAAGTTCTGACAAAGGGTAATGGTAATTTTTTTTCTTGATCTCTTCGAGAATGTTGTACTTTCTCGTAATTTCAAGAAGGACATTTTCTCCACACAAAATGATTTCAATTTAAAGATTTTAACGGGTAATTGTCAAATAAAATACTTGTAATCACCAACTGGTTATATTTGTATTAATCAAACTGCCTTCAGTAAAAAAAATTGCAGGCTTGACAGATGGTCTGTATAGCGCAGCTACCGATCTCTCGATTCTCTTTCTTCGGCCGTGACTGACATGCGTGGTTAGAGGCAAATCAATCCAACGCTTCTCATGTTCCCTCCCCCCCCCCCCCCCCCCCCAGATTTCTTCATAAGCCCATTTAGAGCTGGATCAACTTTGGCTGAGCTTGCAGAGTCACACCGCTGACCCCTGTACCAAACTAAAAAATCAGCAACACTAGGACAAGTGTCCTAACTACTCCGCTAGAACGGCTTCAGTGAGTATTAGCGCAAAGACTGGGTAATCGCAGGGAAGGGCCTCCACCTATTAAGGATAATTTTTACCTGTTTTAAAGTTGGTAATGTCTGTGGTTTACTTTTATTTTACAAAAGAAAAAAAATTAGTTGCAAGAATAAAAAGATTGAGCAATTTTTGCCAAGCTGATTTGCACTTTGACTTGTAGTTACTCAATTAAAATCATCCAGGAGATAAACAGGAAAATTTTCAGACAAGAAGCAATGTACAGATTCAATTCATAGAATCTGTCAGCCCTGCTATAAGATTTAACTTAAACCTTCAACACTCAAATTAAGAAGGGGCACATCAGGATTACTAATCACGAGATGTGAAACAGTTAGACTTTAAATAGTAGTGTCTATTTAAAGACTGCCTTCAGTCTTTAGCCTGAAGCCTGCTAGCCTGAAATTTTACTTACCCAGCAAATGTGCTGGAATAGGGCCTTCAGGATCGATTTTATCTTCGCCATACTCTTGAACCAGTTTCCTTCTAACGTAAGCATGGAGCTGATGGTAAAGTGGCCGGAGGGAATACCAAAGGTTTTCAAGCTGCTCTTCAAAATCAGGAGTGTCGTAAGCAGAACGCCAATAGTCACCATGGTCTTTGAAACCTAGGTGAGGTATATAATAAGCGTTAAAAGTGTAAAAAAAAAGTGTTGAAAAGTGTTATATAATAAGGGTTAAAAACGCAAAAAATAGGTACTTTGCCAGAAAAAAGCAAAAAAAAAACAAAAACAAAACTTTGAAATTTGTGCCTATACATCTGCTGAATAAAGAAAACGAGTATTCGAAATTCTTACCAAGAACTTAATCGCAAGTTAACTAATTCAATTTATTCCTTTTTGTCCAACTTGAGGTTTTGGCATGACTAAATTTGGACTATCTATAGTATATAATACTTGTTTTATTATATACATTTATAATTCTACAATCTGCTTCGTTATTTTTCACCCGTTAAAGATGATTTTCCGTTGTAAGACTAAGAATATTAAATAAATAATTTTATTCAAACTAGGTGAGAAACAAGGCATTTACAAATTGCAAATTCCTAAAATTGACTCAAATGACCTACTCTTCCCACAGAAAATTTGAAAAATATAACCCCAAACTAAAGTTTGCCATATTTTTGAAACACTGCGAGGAAAAATTATGCCCCTCCCACCAAGAGTCTGGCTGATGCACATCTATAGCTATAGGCATGTGAGACCAGGCACACATGCAGGATTTTTTTTTTTTGGTGGAAGCGACACATAAAAAAAAGATATTTGATAGTTTGGGTAAGAAATGCTAAAAAATATATATATACAACAGGATAGGTGGAGGAAGGTCAGGTCACAAAGCCCCTTTCCCCCTTTGTATGTCCCTGTGTGAGACATGTTGTAAGTTTGCTTGTTGCTACAAGTTGCATAGTTTTTCAAGTGCTAAACTTGTATCTGTTTTATATTGTAAGAATAAGAATGTTGATATATTTTGCTTGGTATTTGGGACCAATTACAATTAGAACAAAAAACAAAAAAGATATTCAGTATTTTCTTTTGTGGTCAATTAATCATGCCACAATTCCTGAACTTTAAACAAGCTTGGTACTGGGGTAAGCTTTTAGACTGTTCATGTATTCGATTAATAATTGAGTTATTTTACCTAACCCGAAGGCACAGAAAATCTAAAAACAGCAGGGTTTTGCAGCAATTTCATTTGTTACCACTCCAAAATCATGAATTAACTCTACAAATGTACAGCTGAAAATAAACAGATGTATTTTTCATTTCAGATCTTACCCATAAATGACCCCTGAAACTTTTTCAGAAGGTGGCAAGAGTACAATTTTTTTTTCTTAGGGTGAGGGGTAAAAATTTGAAATTATCTCTTTAAAAGAAAATTGTCTCTTTATTCATTTGTGGTCCAAAGAACTATGGAAAGCGACTTTGGCGAGATGAATCTGTTCCCTCTTACACGGTGAATGCCTATGATGCCGTCAAATATTATCCCAATTCTTCGCAAAGTTTTTTTCTCCTTGCTCATTTTTTGGCTATAATGACTTTCATAATGAACCATAGTTGTCTGCCGAGGAAAATTACAAATGTAGCCACAATACGTCCGTTTTAGGTAAAGTAATTTCTTTTTATACTTAAATAGACCGTTAAAATCTAGCAATAAATCACTCTCTTAAGCTGTATATTGAAAGTAAAATCGGAATTAGTTAAGTTATAACAAATAGCGCTTGACAGACATCTTGTGCCTTCATGCCCTTTATATGCTGGAATTAATTTTAAAACAACGCTTGTGCCAAATATTTTTAATAAATTATAACTTAAAGGGATTGACGATTTTGACCCAAAATAAGTTCATTCAGATTTACCTTAGAATAAAGGTACTTTAACTTATACCGTAGGGGCTTTCACAATAACATAACTTAAGACTTTAAATCTCGAGGAATGAATAAGATTTGAAAATAATTTAATAATTCTTTGTCAGAAAGCATTTTATGCTTGATCAAAGATTGAATCTCTGTCTGCATTCCCCATTTTTAAGTTATTAATAGTTCGCTGATAAGAATTGTGAGGATTTTATACATTGATTATGATGATTTCATGGATTTTTGCTATAGCCTAGTGTGGAAGAGTTTGTTCAATTATGAAGGGTTATAGTTAACGAGGTGAACTTGAGCACTTAGTATAGAAAATTACCTACGTATCGTGGATGCAACGTAGCGTAGCTCCATGTAGATGCATGTAGATATTGTGTTACTAACTTTGGCGACAAATTAAATCCAATTCACACCGGCCACCCTGTAATCTTTACCACATGAAATTGAAAATTACACACTTATTCCTAGAATGCTAGAATGCTAACTACAGCTAATCATTCCATTCCATTTTGGTTAGAAATCTTTTTTTATTTGTTTCATATTGTGGTGATGGATACTCATCATGCAGCAGCAATTAGTCTTGAATGGCAAATGGTCAGCCACAGCCATCTCTTTAGGCCCATCGGAGTAACAAAGGGCCTCTGTGTAAAACTTCTCATAAGTAGTAAATTGGTGAATGTTAGTATCACACCCTTCAAACCTAATGAAACTTGAATAATTTTATTTTGACTGATAGAAACCCTGGCATCCACTCATTATTTCTAACAGCTAAGCCAATCAAAAGACTCTATACTTAAAACTTAAAAAGACTCTGAACTTAAAGACTTAAAACTATACTTATGAAGATTCTATACTTCAAAGACAAGAGGAAAAGGCTAAAAGATATATTATACTTAAGAGACAAAAGGTCAAATTTAATTTTGTGCTATGGAGCGAAAAACAGGCTATTTCGAATAAAAGTAAAGAGTGAAAATGAAACTCAAAACGAACAGAGACTATCCTATATACAAAGGATGCTGCTAATTCATTTTCCCTTCTTTGCAATGCAATTTTGGAGTGCAATATGTGTGTAAGCAGCTGATAGCTGCAGTTCCTTACCAACTTTATTTACCAACTGTTTTTCATAACATTACAGTTAATAATTTCATCAATTAAAGCAAATTGAATACACAGAAGTTAAAACGAACAAAAATTACTCTGTCAATGAGGACGACTGCCCCTTCGTCGACCCTCGCTCTTTAGGCTAAAATTTTAGAGGTCTTTGAAAATACTTTTCATTCAAAATCAAGAGCCCTTGCGTTTGAATAGTCTTTCCTAAAGAACCAGGACAAAAAGTCAAACTTTAGCGTAAAGAATGAGGGTCGAGGAAGGGGCAACCCCCCTCACAACCCCACTCACATACATAATAGTTTCTGTCCGTCTTAAGTTTTAATGTTGATCCTTATTTTCAGTTGAAAAAATATCTTTTTTTTAAATTAAATTTCTGACTGTTTTTCAAATCAAGCCGGGAAATCTCCTTCCCGTGTAATATTTCTCCAGGAATATTCCCCTGGAAACTTTCCTCCCCATAAAAGATTATCTCCGTGGAAAATCTCCTCTCCCCTCACCACAGAATATTACCCCCAATATTTACTGTATATTCCCCGATAAGAAATACTATATGTTAACAATACGGGCCCAGAGACTATGGAGGGCCTTGTTATCAACAAAAGGCCAGTTGTTAGACCTTTTAATTACACTGAAAAAATTGCTATCTTAAAATTTTGATCAGATGTCTTTGTGGAAAAATGGGCGTAGGAGGGGGACTAGGTTTTTTCCATTCTTTTTGGTCACTCAAAAAGGGCATTAGAACTTTTGATTACGATCTTCCCCAAAGGAAAAAAAAAATAATAAAATAAATAAACACACATCCGTGATCTTTCTTTTGCTAAAAAATTAATAATTCCACATTTTTGTAGATAGGAGCTTGAAACCTCTATAGTAGGCTACAGTTTTCTGATATGAAGAATCTGAAGGTGTGACTTTCATTAAGATCACTTGACTTTTTGGGGGTGTCTCCTCCTTTTTTCGAAAATAAGATAAATTTTCTGAGGCTCTTAGCTTTTGATGGGTAACATTAAACTTAATGAACTTAATATATTTGGAATCAGCATAAAAAGTGAAATTCTTTTGATATATCTATTGTTATCGAAATTCCGTTTCTAGAGTTTTGGTTACAACTGGGAGGTTTCGCTCCTTACTTATAGTTCACTATCAAGAATTATTTGTTGAGAATAGATAAGTCCTTTCATTCTTGAAGCAGCGTTAGTTTCATTTTGAACCTTTTTTGCAATACTCTCTTGTGTGAGTATTAATTCTCGAACTGGAGATAATAGAAAGTCGCATTTGAGCAAAGAGAAAAAGTTGAGATGTTGGGATACAATCATCTTTGGGAAAAAATATTTCAACATGGAACCATGGCTATCTTGCTCGGAGAAAACGTGAAACTTCATATTTTTGTAGGTAGTCAAGCGGCTAGGCGAAATAATCTTTCGGTTTTCAATGAAAGCATGAAAAGTGGTGGAAATGTACTTTCAGCAACGCTGAGTAAACCTGGAAATAGAGGCCCCAAAGTGGTGTTAAATATCATTGAACGAAAAACTCAAGTGGCGTTTCAAAAGCGCACAAAAGTTTAAAATTGGGTAACAAAGTTGCTGATCGCACTACCATGACCATTAAAAGCTATGAACTTTATAGCAGTATCTTAGCTGACAGCTAAGCATAGGAAGGGGTCAGTTTTTCAAAGGTCATGCAAAGTTTTTGAAGGAAACTTTCCGAAGAAAGGTCTCGTCTACCACTTTAATTTACGAGCCCCATATATCAGTCAATTCCTTTTATTTATCTTTTAACATGATGTTTTGTGGGGTTTAGACAAGGTTAACATTATCTCAAGGGTGTTTATTATCTCATTAATACAGTATTATCTCAACAGGATTTGTACTCAATTCGAAATTAGTTTTGTCTGCTCTTAGAACCCCAGTTGTATTTTTCTGGTGATTCACAACCACAAATTACTTTTGACGACGTTCTGATGATCAAACTTTTTGCCTTCACTTCTACTGCTGCTGATTGTCGTCAAAAGTTACATGTTTATTAATTTCCATGCTTTCACTGAAAACTGAACGATTCTCTGTGCTTAATGCGGTGCTTAAATCGTCAACTTCGCCGACACGGGGGACTGGCAGCGTATATACGTTCTGACATACGGGCAAGTGTCCGAGAGGATATATTAATATATAAAGAAATGGTTTTTGAGTCTTTTATTTTGCAGTTAGAGCTGTCTGGACGTTGTTGTTATGTTTTGATTGTATATAGGCCACCGTCAGGTTCTCTTATTGAGTTTTATGGATTACTTGAAGAACAATTGGAAAAGATCCCACATCGAAGTCCTATTTTTATAATGGGAGATTTTAACATTGATTTATTGGATAATGGATAAAATACAGACCGATTTTTAAACTTGGTGATTTCATTTGGTTATATACCTGCTATTAATATTAGTACTCGTGTTACGAGGACGTCATCGAAATGTTTGGATAACATATTTTCAAATTATATGTCGGGTAGTCCAAGTGTTCTTATAAGTGATACTTCTGATCATTTTGGTGTATTTGCAAGTTACTCGGTATGTGTTGATAATAAAAACTCCACAAAGAAGAGCAGTCTCAAGCTGAGGATGTTACTCGATGCACTTCTGAAATGTAGAAATGAGCTAGCCAATAAGGATTGGAGTACAGAGTTTTCAGTCTCTGCAGATATTGATTCTAAGTTTAGAGTCTTTTACCAAATAATCAAGCAATCCCTGGAAAAATGCTCTAAGAATATTAACAACACTAGAAGAAAAGCTTCAAAGAAGCCTTGGATTACTCCAAGTTTATTGAGATCGATAAATAAGAAGAATAATTTGTATGAGAAAAAGGTACGTCATCCCTGCGATATAAATGAGCGAATTTATAAGAGTTATCGTAATGCCCTAAACAGACTCCTGCGAAGAGCTAGACAAGATTATTATAAAATAGAATTTGAAAAAGCATCTGGAAATCCGTTGAAAACATGGAATGTGATAAGAAGCACTTTAGGACAATCACCTGGAGGAATCCCTCAGGAAATATTTCGTAAAGATGGAACCAGTCTTACAAATCCAGAGGAAATTTGTGAAGAATTTGCTAACCATTTTTCGACAGTTGGATGGAGAGTGAAAGAGTCGATTATAAGCAAACCAGGCGACCAGGCTTTACAAAATTACTTTCATAAGGAGATGGAAATCTCTTTAAATCTACTCCCAGTTCAAGAATCTGAAGTTCGAAACATTGTTTATGGTATAAAAGGTATCGCTTCTGGCACTGATATTGTTTCAATTAGAGTAATGAAAACATTTTGGGAAGTGATTACTCAAACTTTTGTTTCAAAACTTAATCAGTGTCTAAAAGAGGGAGTGTTTCCGAGTTTTTTTAAATCAGCGAAAGTAATACCAATACATAAAGGAGGGAATACTGGTGATGTTGAAAATTATAGACCAATTTCGATTTTACCCATTATGTCTAGGATACTAGAAAAATGCTTTTCGGTCAGAATTTATCAGTGTCTGGAAGACAAGAGAATATTTACTCCTACACAATTTGGATTCCGTCAAGATCGGACTGCTGAGGAAGCAAACATATATTTGACTAGCATTATTAATATGGCGTTAGATAATGGATATAAAGTGGCAACTGTATCCTTAGATATTGTAAAGGCTTTTGATACGGTCAGTCATGATATTCTGTTAATGAAGTGTGACATTTATGGGATTAGGGGTCCAGCTCTTTCGTTCTTACGTTCTTTTTTGTCTTGTAGAAAACAGTATGTTCAAATTGGTAATATGGGTTCTCATGAAAATTGTATTGAGTGTGGAGTTCCACAGGGTTCTGTACTTGGACCTTTATTATTTTTAATTTTTGTGAATGATCTTCCACAGTCTGTAACTAAACTGGAAACAAGAATGAGTGAGATCGTCATAAAAGGATAGCGCGGCTACAGTGCATATGTTTGCTGATAATACTTCTTTAGTGGTGATCGCAAAGTCAGAGAGATTGCTCCTAGAGAGTGTACGAGAATCGCTAAATGAGGTTTTAAGATGGCTGAAAGTGAATCAGCTAAAGGTGAACCCCTCTAAGAGTAATTTTCTTATATTTTCGAGGACATCAAATTATTATCCAAGGATACCGCATATAGCATATGAAGATGGTATGATTGCTCGTCAAAAGGCAGTAAAGTATCTTGGCATTATTATGGATGAGACTCTCAGTTTCCGATCCCATATTGAAATTTTATCCCGGATTCTATTGCGTAATTTGGGGATGATTCGTAACCTTAAATATATTTTTCCCACTAGTATAC
This sequence comes from Artemia sp. Kazakhstan ARC1039, assembly GCA_029168905.1. NCBI lineage: Eukaryota > Metazoa > Arthropoda > Branchiopoda > Anostraca > Artemiidae > Artemia > Artemia sp. Kazakhstan ARC1039. The sequence continues at coordinate 27,231 of JAQQPU010009070.1, forward strand.
TTGGGCTTCTCTATTTTTCGTTAATCCATCCCTATATTTTGTATAATTCTTCTGTATACATGGGTACATTTTCTTCAATTGTTAATCCTGTGCGAATTATCCAAAACAAGTCTATTAGAGTATTATCAGGAAAATCAGAAAGATAATCAGTTCGAGAAGTCTATAGGGATTTTAGGATATTGCCAGCGGCGGGTCTTCATCATTTTTATATATTAGTGTTTATGTATAGATACAATATGAAGCAGCTGCCAGAGTGTTTTAACTGTTGGTTTTACAGACGATGGAATATACATAACCAAAATACTAGGGTTAAAAATGATTATTATACTCCACCTATAGTGTCTGCCAGGTCCATGTTTTCTTTTTTTATAAAGGGTATAAATTTATGGAATAATTTGGATAATGATATGAAGAAACTAGAAAATTTTTGTGGTTTTAAAGCAGAACTGAAAGAAAAATTATTCAGTAAGTATGAATTCTAGTTTTGTTTGTTTTGGAGGTGACTTGATTTGATTTAATTTAAATTAAGTTGTAATTGCTTGTTGGTTTGTCAGTGCGACCCCACAACATGAATATGGTATGTAGTTGCTGTCCATGTAGTATTATTATTATTCTTTTTTTTCTTTCTTTTCTTTTCTCTCTTTTTTCTTTCTTTCTTATTATAGTGAATTTAAATGTCGTTATATGTATGTAATTTTTTTTTATCTGTTTCACCCCACGTCAATCGTTGGGTTTTGGGTGAATCATATTGACTTTTGTATTTAAACTTTTTGTTAAAGTTAATTAAATAAATATATCACTAAAAATAAATGTGCTTTTTTTAGAAACCATTGTATTCCAGCCCTTCAACCTCCATTCTTTACGCTAAAGTGACTTTCTTTTATCAGTGGTTCAAGATTTTAATGCTCAAAACCGAGAGCAAATGATATCAAGTCTTTATTATTGCAGGTACTGAGATCAAATATACGTAATGAACACTTCGACGGCGCAATCAGAAGGGCTTAACCAATTTTGTTCTGCTTAACCAGAGTTCAAAAACCTTTTGTGATCTAAACAGACCTATATATAACAACTCTGATTGTGTTTCTATATCTGTAGCAGCAGTAGAATGAAATCAGATTTTGGACTGCTTCGGAGATCCCCTTAGCTTGAAAACACTGGAGTAAACACATTTGGTTTTCATGGGGAAAGAAGTTTGTTAGGCTAGTAGATCTTTGTTGGCTAGCAATGTAGGGACAAGGAAATAAGTCTGTGTTCTTTCTGAGAGCATAAAAAAAAGATTTTTTTGTTTGATACGACGGGACATTTTTTAACGTGATATTTATACAATTAAATCGTGATCTGAGAATAAAAGTGAGACTTTAGCTGCAATTGGAATATGTTTTTTTTCTATTTCAAGATTTTTCTGCGCTTTTAAGACTTTATTTTCATTTTCTAGAATATTCAAAACCTCAAACAACGTTTTAAATATGCTATAGTGATCAAAATTTTCACATTTACTTCCAGAATTTTACAGCGAGGTTAGTATATGCCAACCAATTGTGATGCTTTTGTTAGAAGCTGAACGATTCTTTTGCTCAGCTACCGGCTAAGTTACGGCCGTAATATGAGACGGGTCTTAACGAAGTCTTTGTGATACTATTTTCGTCTCCCTTTCTGCAGATTTTCAGCATAATTGAGGCCTTATTTACGGTTTGAATTTTCTGACTCTCATAAATCAGCAAAATAATTTTTTTTAATGTAATGTTATGTGACGTTTTGACGACTTTCTTATGATCTGAGGATAAAATTAGATAATCTATGTAGTCAGTCATTTTTCTTTACCCACTTCAGGACTTTTTAGCGCAATTAAAAACCCATTTGAAACCTTATGACGACATACGACTGCAACCAAACTTTTGACGACATTCTAGTGACTTATTTCACTGTCTTAGATTCCTGGATTGCCCAGTATATTAAAAAGGATGTCCACCATTAAGGTAGGTCACCCCACTAAGGTAGGAGCTGGATACCTCCGGGCTATGGCTTCCAAACACAATTTTCTGGTGTAATTTCGTAAACAGCGCACCCCTTTGCGGTTTTCCCCATTTTTCCAGAATCATACGATTTCCTACTCTTATAGCTTGATGCGGATAAACTGAAAATTAGTCAATTTTGCATACTTAGAATCAGCTCAAAAATCATATTGCTGTCAAAATTCTTCTTATTTCAGAGCCTCGGTTTCTATTCACTATTTTGATAGTATTATTTATTCTAATTTAATGTTCCAAGAATTAAAAGCTAAGCTTTAATGTTAAATGTTAAGCTTTAATGTTTTAAGTCGCATCCTCCCTGATATATAAAATATATTTTTTGTTAGTATTACGTTTTTTATGTTGTTCTTTACTTTCGTCAGGAAAAAGGTGGTGTTGTTATTTACTTTATGTCTGTTTACAATAACAGCTTGAGGAATATCATAAATATTAGGGGACTCCCAGCCCCTACACCCTTCTAGTCTTTTAATAAAGTTAACTCTGCAAAACTTTGAAAATATACCCCTTCTAAAATGGTGTGTGTCTTTAAGATCTTTGTGACGGGAGCCCAAAAGGCCAACAATGATTACTTAGATAGGAAACCACTCTATAAAAAAAATGATAGGAGTGAGCGTGGTAGTTATAAAGGCATTGGCTTGTTTTTGGTAGGAAGCAAATTAATTATACTTGTAATTATAATTATTATAATTATATAATATATTATAATATATACTATTATATTAAAATATATAATTATAACATTATATATTATAATATTATATATTATAATATATAATTATACAATACTAATATATTATAGTAATATTATATAATATTAATATGATATATAATATTATATATTATAATATATAATTATAATTTATACTTAGAGATGCTTTAGATAAGTTATAAGAAACAGTATGGCTTTAGGAAGGGGAGAGGATGCGATGACCAACTTTTCGCTCTTAGATTAATAACTGAGAAGTGACCGAATCATCAGAACCCTTTAGTCCTTAGCTTTATCGATCATGAGTAAGCGGTTGATTCAGCCAATAGAAGAGCTTTAGCGAAGGCCCTATCCTTCTATGGTACACCAAACAAATATATTAAAGTTATTAGTGCTATTATGGGAATAACTTTGCCGTGGTTAAAATAGGAAATGAGGTTAGTAGCTGGTTTTGTATTGAATCAGGATTTAAGCAAGATCGCTTCATATCCCCATTTTTAAGGGTCATTTTAAAGGATTTTGTCCTAAAAAACATGGCAAAGGCTTTATGTGAGCATGGAATCCAATAAGAAAGTAGAAGTCTGACAGACTTAGATTTTACAGATGATTTAAGCGTCCTAGCTCAAAATGTTACCCAAATGAATGATTTTTAGGAGGTGTTGAGATCTCAGGGCACAAGAATGGGATTGAAAATTAATGATAAGACTATTGAGTCAGTTATATTTTGAATAAGCGAAGATGATGAAGCGATGCTGGGTAACGAGAATATCGATTAAGTGGATAGCTTTACCTACATAGGTAGTATTACTAGTACTGATGATGAATGTAGTGAAGATATGAAAAGTAGAACAACCAAGACCCAGGGTGTTCTTTTATAATTTAAAAAAGATTTTAAGAATAGGAAAATAAGTCTGTGAACCAATATTAAAATAATGGTAGCTACAATGATGATAGTGGTCAAGCATGATTCTGAAACGTGAGAGCTCCAAAAGACGGAGGAGGGTTTCAAGAGGAAACGTTTAAAGATTGTTTTGGGTACCCGTCTGGCTGAGCGTATTTCAAACTGTAAGCCGTACGAAAAAATGTGGTTCTGTCCCGCTTTCTAGGGCTATACTGAGAGGTTATAACTTCTAGGGCTATGGCTGAGCGGATTTCAAACTGTAAGCTGTACGAAAAATGTGGTTCTGTCCCACTTTCTAGGGCTATACTAAGAGAAAGATTGAGATGAAGAGGACACTTTCTTCGGATGAACGATGACAGATTGCAAAGGATCATCCTTTTGACCATCCATCTAGGGCAAAACGAAAAGCAGGTCGTCCCCGGATTGAGTAGGGGAGGTCATAAGGAAGGATTTAAGGGATATTAGAACCTCTTATGCCGGTGAAAAGAGGGAGGCTTAGAATAAATTGGGATGAAGAAGGAGCTTGTGTCGCTGTGTTGGCCTCAACTGGTTTGGTTCTGCAGTGAGTATTTAATAGGAGTATTAGTAAACAGTAACAGTGACGGTAAGGAGGCAACTGAAAAGAAAACTGAATATTAAATTGCACCATAGCCACAACAAAAATTGTGACAATACCTAGGGAGGTTTCAAAAATTGTTTCAACCCCCTCTCTTCTACCAGAGTCCAGCTAAACATATAACATGATAATATATTTATTGCAAAAAAAATGCCAATAGTGTGAAATTATCCGGCTCACCTAATAGTTCCATATAAAGCTAATATCTAAGTCCAGACTAAAATATTTCTGTAGATATTGGGGAGAAATTTCCCCTTAGTATCCCTTTTTCTCAAATTAAATAAAAAAAAGTTTTTTTAGAGTCAAAGTAAGGAGCAACATTAAAACTTAGAACGAACAGAAATTATTCCGTATATGAAAGGGGCTGTCCCCTCCTCAACGCCTCACTCTTTACGCTAAAGTTTTTTATTGTTTTAATAAATAAATTTATGAGACAGAGTCAAACTTTCAAAGAGTTCGTGGTAACGAACTGTAAGTAAGGAGCGACAGGCTCAATAGTAACCGAAACACTAAAAAAAAGGAATTTTGATACCAATAGATACAAGTAGTAACTTATATGCTGGTTTCACGAGCACAAGAATATACAGTTTAGTTTGACGAGCACATTGCAAAAAGCGACCAATCCTTTTATATTATATACCTATAAAGTGAACAAACACGTTTTGGAACTATGGTTGAGATTGTACAACGCAGCCAGATGGGTTTTTGAAGCACTTTTATCATAATATGTTTTATTTTTTATTTTTTTTTAACCAAAAACTAGAAACTGTCAAATTGAGTATTTAGGAATAATTTTGTAGGAAAAGCTGTCTATCAACCATGCATTATCCACTGTTCCATTTCTTTGAAGTACGTGCTATCAGACCGGTTTCTGATTTTTTGGATAATTTCCTTTAGTCAAGACTAGTTTGTTGGGAATGTGTCGCTAGATAGTATTTGTGAATTGGATCGTATGAAGGTGGAGAAAAAAAGGGTTTAGCATTTGCGAATTGGACTATACGAACGATATTAATTGAATAATAGGGAAAAAACAGAGCTAGATAGCATTTGCGAATTGGATCGTGTGAAGGTGGAGAAAAAAGGGTTAAACTGATTATTGGACAATTGCCTTTAGTCAAGACTAGTTTGTTAGGA
>JAQQPU010009071.1:23423-33804 GCA_029168905.1 Artemia sp. Kazakhstan ARC1039
TGCCGACACAACTATTTTCCAAAATTGAGATATTTGGTTAGGAGTACCGTGACCTCTTACGTCAGTAGCTAAGGTTTTAAAAGAACGTATCAGGGAAATGACAGGGTATGCCCCCTGGTGTAAACATAACTATGGCTGTGGGCTAGTAAGTATATCTCCATGGCAACTGATTTTGAAAAACAAGTGGAGTTCGAGAACCATTTAAAGAGAGTATTTTCAGTGATATCACCCATTAACATTAAATTACCTTGAATAATATCACAGTTCTTGCCCACATTGAATCTTTTATATAGAAAAGCATTAAATTTTCAGGCGAAGGAAAACCTTAACTTCAGATCTGTTCTATTGATCATGGATATAAGTAGATACATTTTCTTAATAAATAAATAAACAGTCATAAAATTTATTCATTAATCCGTCAATTTAAAAGGCCAATTTTATAGAATTAGTCGATTTGTAAGACATTTGGCGGGTTTGTAAGACATTTCGTTTAAAAAGAAAAAAATCAATTTGTAAAACATTTGATTAGTTCGTACGAAATCAAACAACAAAAGTTTGTACCATTTTTAACCAGGTTCGATTATTAGAAGCTACTTGGAAACCTGACTACAAAAAGTGCCCTTAAAGCCCCGCTTTAATTGGCGTAATAGGGGTCATAAGAAACATATGGGTCATGCAATAGGAAACTTGAAAACAAATTACTAAGATCGGATTTTACGTTATCTTAATTCAAGCATAAGAGGGCTAGAAGAGACCCCGCCCCTGATACTCTCTATTAGTCTCCTCATTAGTAGATAAAGGAGAATTAGAAAAGAACGCGTCCTAGTTTCCTTTCAATTAATAGCTATTCGAAACTATAACCAGCGACAGCTTCAATATCAAGGCGAATGACAAAATATAAAACGAAATTATACTTTTTCGTTATTAGTGCGCCTAATTTCCATTATTGCCCAAAAATGAAGGATTTTTATTTCTGTCCTTCGCCTATTAAGATAAATCACCGCGCCAATAAAGATGGGGCTTTAACCAAATATCACTTTAATTATTAAATCTGAATAAGCGCACGACAACCGTAACAATTCTAATGTCTGGTGCCAGCTACGAATTTTTCTATGAAGAATCTTTCCTCTGACATCGTATATTTTCTTTGGCCAACAGGATAAATAGAAGTTGGCTGTCAACAATTAATTGCAGCAAGAAGCTAATTGATAGTAAAAGAAAAGAGACCTGCGTCATTTATTTCAATCAAGGGTAATTGACACCTCATAAGGCCACTCTACGAGGAAGAACACCTTACAAATGGCAAATTTGAAATGCAATCTCGCGAGTTTCCAGGCACAGAATGTTCACTTTACAAGATCCACATCCCAACAACATAAACAAAATCTTTTAATTATTCTGAACTCAATTTTCCTGATCAGACAAAAAAGAAACTTCGGAACTGATCAAAAGCAATAGCAAATTAGATTACCTTCAAATAGAGTTATTTTTCATTAGGCGAAGTTGAATACAGCTTTTGGAGTGAAATTGACCCTAATAAAATATTGACTCAAGCAAAATTTACTCAAAGCGACCCTCATATTACCTAAAACGTATATATAAACAATGACAGCTTTCCTTAAACATGTGTAGACATTGAAACAGTCCCTGTTTTCGCTGAAAAAAAATATATCTAATTGTATTAGAAGTTTGGTAAAACGTGTACCAAAAATACAAAAGAAACAAATGTCTCGGACATTTTATGGCTACATAAACTTTCGGAATAGCTCTCGAACTTTCGGAATAAATATATTTCTATCGAATAAGACAAAAGCAAAGTTACAGCTCAAAATAAAAGTGCAAAATCAAGAAATAGCAAAGAAAATTGAAAGCTTACTTTTTTAAATCCTTGTGCTTACTGCTCAGAGCCATGTCGAACAGGGATTTCTTCAATAGAGAGCCATTCAAAGTGCCAAGGTCTTTATCATAAATACAATTTAGCAAGCGAGGAACAGCTGAAGTTATGGTCGGTCGCAAGGCCTTGAAGTCTTCAATATAAGTTTGTTTTATTTACTATACTACCCGTTACAACAGGACTATGAAAAACTGAGCGGCACAAAATAAAAGCAAAATATAATGAATCTATGCATGCAATTAATCTAAAAAAAACTTTTTCCACAAAACAAGCTTTTCAAAGAAAAGTAAAGAGCTCCATTAAGCCAAAAATGGGCAGAGATGAAGTCAAGTAATCGTCCAAGCGTAAAACTACGACAAAAGTAGAGAAGCCTTAATGACTCCCAGGAGGGCTCCATATATGGGCATAGAGTCCCTAGGGAGAACACCTGTGCTGTCAGTCCGACGGGACTCAGATTTTGATTCTTGGGTCAGTGCTGAAGATATTAACAATGCCCAATGATTTCTATGTGACTTTCATGTCCAATGTTTCTGATCCTCTCTACAATGACCTGAATAGAACAAGTGATTTTTGGACGAAACTCTCCCTCATCATCAAATTCGACAGAAAGTATGAAGTGGCTCTTGTCGACTGTATTCTGAAAAATACCTACGACATCCTGAGAAAGGATCGTAAATATGAAATAAAAATTAGACCCTATGATTGGCCACCACCACCCTCGGGTGATCAAGAACAAATTCAAAAAAGCAATTGGATGGATTATCCATATATTGAATTACCCTACGAGGAACTCACCTGTATGAATGATTTATGTCGTTCTATTAATAAAAGAATTTCCGCTCGTAAAAAAGGAGCTTTTCATTTCAACTATTCAAAGGAGGAGGGTAAGATCTACATTAGTTCACCTATTGTCAATGAAAAGGTTATTCTCAATGATAACCTAAAGGATGTTCTTGGCTTTAAGCTCAATATAATCAACGGTAAAAGTGCCGGAAACACTAATTTCATTTTTGCTGACTACCCGCCTGCCTTCTCCACGGACACTTTTATATTTCTCTACGCTTCATTTGTGGAAACATCTCGGGTTGGTAATTCAAATGTTCCCCTCCTACGAGTTCTGGAATGAAAAACCAATCAAGAACATATTCACCACTACTATATAAAGCATCTTCACTATATTCCCGTAAACACTTCCTATTTGGAACTCTGTCAGTTAACACTAAGAACTGAATTAGGTGATCCCCTAGCAATATCAAAATGTTTGGCTATAATTACATCCCATTTTCGTCCCATCGTTCAACAACAGGATTTCTAATAGAAAAGTGGTATTCACTTGTCCTGATATTGACTGCTATGTTAATGCTCTTGGCCCAAGAATACAGGGCAATGGAATGGAGTACTACAAAGGGCGCACTAAAATGTCTGGCTATGGTCTTGGCAGCTGGTTTGCTAAGCGGTTTCGCTCTTCACTACCTCTGGCTAGAAAATATCTTGTACCGGCTGCGACAGATTTTGCATCCTCTACACTATACGAATGGGGATCTTGCAAGGATTTTAAAAGAAGTGCTACGGAAAATCTTACGTCCAGTGCGCGAACCCTTGGCGAGAGATTAAAACAAAATGGAAAAGGTTTAAGAAGGTCGAGAAACAATGCATCACTCAGGTCAGAAACGAAAGACATCATCCCTGTCAAAAAAAGAAGGAAAAAGACGACACGCACAGTAAACAGAAGAGGAAGCCCCAGGAAGAGAATTGTTAGATCGAAACTAGATTTCTTTTCCTAAGATTTCCTACCTACTGCATAAGGATTCTCAACCTTCAATCACCACCTCATTGAATATATTCAATGCTGAAAATGTTGATGTGAGTGTCAAGCATGGATACCATGAACAATTTTATCCTCAACAACCCCTCTCCGATAATATCCACTTTCAAATTTATTCCAATGAAGACTACTTTATGGACATGTCTTCAACATTTATAGATTTACAAACAAAAGTCCAGAAATCCGATAATACATTGCCAATTCTTGCCGATGGAATATCCTATGAAAATTGTATATTACATAATTTATTTCGTCAAATCACTGTCGACATCAATGGCACGCTGGTGAGCACAAGCAACAATCTCTCAAATTATACAAGCTACATGCAATTCATGCTGATGACACCCAAGTCATACAAGGAATTGAGAGGCGCCTCCAATGGATATGAATATTACTAATACTGATAGTTCAGATGCACTTAAAAATGCTACAACTAGTGAATTACATCTAGTTGGAAAAATATATCATGAAATATTTAATATACCCAAATGGCTACCACCCAATATTAAAGTGGATATAAAATTGACGCTTGCACCCTCCAATTTCATATTGAGAAAAGAACTTGCTGCCAATCCTGATGTGTCTTTCTCCCTTACCTCGGCTATACTACATGTACGCGAACAATAAGTTATGAGTTCTGTTGCTTTGGCAGTGGAAAAACTGAGAGCCAGTTGAAACAATATTAAACTACTTGTTCCTCATACAATCACCAATCAACTTCATATTGCCATGGGGTCACGCACCTTCACCGAGTCATCCTTTATCAATAGTGAAATTCCATCAAAACTCACTTTGGCATTTGTAAGAGTGCTAGTGCAATAGGATCGTAGACTGGATGCCCACATAAATTTGAAATGTTTAGACTTTCATCTCTTTTCTGCAAAGTAAACGGCATTCCACTCTACAATCTATCTTTTGATAAATCCTATAGAACATTGTATGAGTTGACCATGCAAACGTTAGATCATGATTCACAACTATTCGAAAATGGTAGAACCGAGGAAATATTTGCTAAAACACATGGTATCATTGTGTTGGATTTGTCTGACATGCAGGATATGAGCATAGTACGTACGGGGAGTGTGCGTTTAGAGTGTACATTTGCCGACCCATTGGGTGAGAGTATTGCACTAATCTCAATAAACCAATATGAAACCTATTGGGAAATCACTGCCGAAGGTATTGTTCTACTAGACTTGGCACCATGAACACCAGTCAAATATTCAATGTATTTAATATGGACCCTTCATGTCCAAATATAATTCCTATTGTCTGCCCTCGGGCTTTCTTGAAAAAAATTCAAAGTGGCAACAATACCTTAATTATTGTTAATAGCAGTCCGTCGACAGTGCTGACGGGTCATTGGCTGTGCATCTTTCAAACAATGAAGACGATTGAATTTTTTGATCCTCTTGGTCTACCCTATACATTCTACACACCCCACATCAGCAACTATATTGAGAGCAGTGGGAAAACTATTATTCAAAATCAGAGTAGAGTGCAGGATCTGACGACTAAAAGCTTTGGCTTCCATGCACTACTATATTTTGTGTCCCGATGTCGTGGCTATACTTACAAGCAGTTTCTCAACAATTATGGTGACAATCCACGTCTGAACGACTTTCTAGTGGAAAATATCCTCTCAGACCTGTACAGTATAAATTTCAGTGCCCTAAGAGTAAAGTGCTTAAAAAATATTTTTGAATTTGTTTATTAATAAAAATAATGTATGTACATGATAAAAACGACTTTTCTTCACTTTAGATTTCTTCATAGATGTATAGGCAACTGTCGTCAACCACTAATGCCAGTAAATCATTTGAATTCACTGTATATTGATGTTGATTAACTACAAAGTCAGGGTCACAATTTCTATAATATAATGTAACTTCACTCTTGTCATATCTCTTTGTATAATCAATGATACTATTTGCATTCATATTATGAAATTCACGAGTTTCAATATGTCTATTCCAAGCAATATCACATACAGTGTTTTCAAATGGTGAATCACATTCGGTAACTGCCAAATAAAAATTACTAGATTTATAGTCATAATAGACAGTGTCGTCACAACGATGACGTAGGAACCAAATTGTCTTGTTACCCCAACAGTTGAATCGTAGACCAGATTCTTCCTCCCAGAATAATATAAATCCACGACGATACCAATCTCGTAGAAATAAACTAAAATCACGTTTGGGATTCTTTCCAATTATAGCGGGGTAAGTATTCTCCCACTGATCACATTTATCATAGTGACAATTGGAGCACAGATGTCCTCTAGGGTGCGAGTCACAAATCTCTTCAAGACATGAATTGCATCCTTTAATTTGTACTGCATAGCCTCTATGTAATTTACATGGATTATATAATTTACACTTTTCACTATAGTCATCAATAATTGTACAATTCTCACATTGAGTCCAACTACCAAGAGTGTACATGCATAGTGGACACGTATAGAACATTTTTTGGTTACCAATGTCAACTCTCTCGCAGCTAAAACGAAACTGATCATCCTCGCTGACAGATAAATTCAGGGTGGAGGAATGGGAGAGGAGTAATTCTGTGACGTCACCTCTTTCGAATGGTGGGGGAGCCATTTACATTGAATTTATTACAATTTTTTCAAAAGTGTATCTACGATATTATTCTGCTTTGTTCCAATTAATATATCAATAAATTGAGTGTAAGCATTTGAGTCACATTGACAAAGCTTCATAAAATAGTCCAATGGGGGAGGATCAGTCCTCATTATATTGTCAAGTGTTCCCCGAGAGAATATTCTGTTTTGAAGGGATAACTCGAGAAAATCATCATACAAAATCAAATGTTTTTCCATAAACATCAGATTTGATCAATTCTCTCTTTCTCAAATTTATTCATTTTTCAATCCTATCACTCTGACTGCTGACTCTAAACTGACCATGAATCGTTAGCCTAACATTCTAACAAAAAGAAAGGGAACATTTTCGATTTCAAAACAATTTTATTGGATAATTACAACAATAATACTAAGCATGTACAATTAGTGATACTGTTTATTGTCTTCGATATGTTTCACTACTACACTTAAAGCACATTGAAGTCTATTCATATGCGCTATATCAACTTTTGCAGCGAAACATAATTAATCCTCCATTTAAATTTGCTCCAGGATATCACATATCTTGCACATACTTCATCCCATTCCAGACAAAGCCGTGATTCTCTCGTGGTTTCCACCGCAATGTTTGCTGCTCTTGTATTATTGCTACCAACTTCACTATCAACTTCTAATAGGGTAAACATTCCACTCATCATCAAAACAAATATATCCAAATGAGTAAAGTAAACTGCTCTCGCTCCTTTGAATTCTATTCATAGACTAATAAAAACTATATCAAAAATCCTTTCCTTATTTTCTCTACAATCCTCTCCCGCTAATATTTCCGGCCCTCTGATTGGCTTAAATGGAGATGTACTTCCTGTTCCTGGATCAAAACATTCTCCCTAGCGATTATGTAAATCAGCCCCCAATGTCATTACACTTGGAAACAACAAATAAATTGACCTTAAAAATACATCAAAGTGAGAAAAGTCCTGTTTTTTTATTTTCAGTGACAAAAACATAAAAACATGCATAAATTGCTGTTGACATCCATGAAAAACAACAACTAAATTGACTAACACTCATAATCATATAGGAAACATCCATAAAAGTGAAAAAAATCCTGTTTTTCAAGTGAGAAAAATCCTTTTTTTTCATTCTCAGTGATAAAAACCATAAACTATGTCCCGTCGGCGTTAGACTAAATTGTAGATGACAGCATGGTGCTCGTACAGTATCAATAGGGTAATTCCTACTAATTTCTATTCGTTTTGGGTTTCATTTATTTATCAATGCTGATTTGTGCTAGTTTCATGCTTGATGGATTATTTGATTTGATTTTTGCTCATTTTGTGTTTAATGGAGTTCTTTACTTTTCTTTGAAAAACTTATTTTGAGGAAAAGTTTTTTTTAATTAATTTCTGTTCTTTTTGTATTGACATAGTCTTTTCAAAGATAAAAATACTTTAAATCTTTTCGTTTTTTAAGACTTTATAGTTTGGCCTGCTATTTGTATGCTGGAAAATAATTTCATTAATTTTCTAACAACACACTCTTTTAAAAATCTTGACACAAACAGTGCTGTTTAATTTAGTTTAGAACCTCCTCTAGTTGACCTGAAATGGAAAAATTGATACCATTCGCAAAAAAATATGTTTAGTTTCTTTGATAGCTTGGATACACTTAAAGTATTTTGATTAGGTTAATTTTTTGTATTTTATATTTAGCATTATCACAGTGCATTATGATTTAATCTCAAGGCAACATTTAGTTTTTAAAAATAATGGGCAAATGGGAGGATGGGCATGAAGGGGTGGTATTTTGATTAGGTTAAATTATCCCTCAGATCATTCTAGTAAATGCTACTTCTCCTCTCTATTAAATTTGTAATTTATAAACTGGGGGCATATAAAGTTTTTATAGAGCGCGTTGTCGTAGAAACTTCAAAAAGGGATCATTGGATTAGAAATTGAAATGGCTAGTGCCTTTTTTAATAGTCAAAAGTAATTGGAAGGCAACTAACACCCCTTCCTTGCCCACCTTTTCCCCAAGCACATCCAATCAAAATTTTGAGATAACCATTTTGTTCCACGCAGATAAAGTTCAGGAAATTATACCTTTGAGCAGGAAACCCTCCCCCCCTCCCACAGTCTTCAGGGCAAGGATTATAAGTTATGCCCTGGAGGCATATAAGTTTTTATTGAAATGTTTGTCTTAGAAACTTGAAAAAGGGCTCATTCGATTGGAAATTCAAAGGTCTAGTGCCTTTTTTAATAGTCAAAAATGATTGGAGGGCAATTAGCCGCCCTCTGTCACCCATCTTTACCCCAAACACATCCAATCAAAATTTTTAGGTAGCCATTTTGTTCAGTGTTATGGATTTCCAGATAGAAATTATTTTTTTGAGGAGGACACTCCCCCACAGCCCTCAAGCTAAAATAATTTTAACCACATTAATTTTCTTGAAATTGAGCCATTGACTAACTCTCTACGATGTTTCAGTGCTAAGCTATCTGGGGAAGAAAAAAAGAAAAAAAAAGATACCGTTTAGGCAAAATGCTGCAGTAGCTGCCCTTTTTCTTGATTTTCAAGCCAATATATTTCCCTTGCTGTTCAAGCCAAGGGACAGAAAATTTTCTATACAGGGGTACCAGACAAGGTGGTTCTAATGGTGCACTTTTTGTTCTGATCTGACTCTTTTTTATGAGTTATGGGTTTTTATATTTCTTAACATTGGACGTGATCGTCTCTTACTAGGTTGCTAGCTACTGCTGCAACCTGGAAAGATTTCCCTATTGTTTTTCATGTTTTTGTTGTTTGTAATGTTACTATGGGCAAAGGTTTGTTCTTTACTGTATTTAAATTAAAAGATTAAAATTATTGCTCAGATACCATAACTATTTTTGCAGTTTGTAACTTTAGTGATTCTGAACAATCACTACGTCATATACGGTTATTAGTATACAATCGGTGTTGGATATTACGTCATGTCACTTATTACGTCATATATGGTTATTAGTAGACAATCGGTGTTAGAAGTCAGACTAGATTTCAATTTTTTTTTGTTTTTGATTAAAAAGGCAGAAGAACTTTTAATTTCCGGTCGAATGAACCCTCTGTCGACATTCTACGACCACTGGGTTGATAAGATCACCCCTGGGGAAAAGAAAAAAAGGCAAATAACCACGCACCTGTGATCTTTCTTCTGGAAAAAAACAACAAAATTACACATTTTTGCAGATAGGAGCTTGAAACCTCTAGAGTAAGGTTTTCTGATACGTTAAATCTTATGGTGCGATTTTCATTAGGATTTTATGACTTTTAAGGGATGTTTTTCCCTTTTTGAAAATAAGGAAAATTCTCTCTGGTTCGTAGCTTTTAATGGATATGAGTAAACTTGATGAAACTTGTATATTTAAAATCAGCATAAAAATACAATTCTTCTAATGTATCTATTGATATTAAAATTAAAAACTCTAAAATCCCTTTTTTTAGAGTTTCGGTTACTATTGAGACGAGTCGCTCTTACTATACAGTTCGCTACCATGAACTGTTTGATTTTTTTTTTTATTAAAAAGGCACTAGAACTTTTTCCGATTCTTTTGATTTATCTATTGCTATTAAAATTTCGTTTTTAGAGTTTCGGCTACTATTGAGACGAGTCGCTCCTACTATACAGTTCATTACCACGAACTGTTTGAAAACATTGAAAATATATTGGCTTGAAAAATCAAGAGCTGTGACTGAAACCACGATATTCTGCATCTACGGCATTTTTTTTTTCTTTTTCACCTCAGATAGCTTGGCACTGGAATAACGTAGAGAGCTGTTTAATGGCTCATTTTAAAGGAAATTGATGTGGTTAAAAACCTTTTGTAAATGTCGAAAAATGTTTTTAAAATATAATCAAGTTTTTACAAAAAAGTGCATTTTTCTATAGCACTGTAATAGCTTATGTTATTATAGCATAATTAAATTTTATATGATGTAAGAACATCATGACATCACGCGTAATTTCAAAAAGGATTCAAATTTTGCGATTTTAAGCTAAAATTTAGCAGAAAACTAA
>JAQQPU010009072.1:0-16599 GCA_029168905.1 Artemia sp. Kazakhstan ARC1039
ACCTTATCTGCATGACTAGTAGCTCATTTTAAAGCCCATTTTTCTCTGATTCATAATATATACGTCTTACCGTGTTTAAAAGTCTTCGGAAAATGAAGTGTCTCCTGTGGGCTGAATCATAAATTTTTGCAGGGCCAGTTTAATGCCAGCTTGAGACCCATCATTAATAACAATTAATGAAGGAGTAGGCAAAATGACTTTTGGCGTTCCAGCTCAATCTGTAGTCTGTCTGTAAAGTAGAAGGCCTTATTGCTTGGCACCAGCTCTGCAAGTGGCAAGTGAAACTAAAATAGCATTAGCAATAAGGTTATCCTTCTTTTGCGTACCATTCAGATCCAACATAAACTGGCCAATCTTTTCTTGCTGAGTTACATCTAATCTCACTGCAATCAGAGCAGGTGCAATAATTTTATCAACGTTTTTGATAGCTTTCAAAACACCCTTTCCATAATATTCAGATCTAACACCGTCTCTAAGCTAAAGGGCCTAAAAATATAAAATTAGAGTCAGATAAAAACAAAAGTACGCCTGTATAATGGCTCAATTTAGAGAAAATTGATGTATTTAAAAAGCAATAATAATTAACAAATATAGTCATAATTAACAAATATACATAATTAACAAAATAGTCTCAGATCAAAACAAAAAATATGTCAGTAGAACCACCTTCTCCGAAACACTTATATAGGTAACTTTCTTTCCCTTGGCTTGATCTTTTACATTGAGGAACGAACTGTAGCCCATAGTAATTGAAGTAATGAAAGGAATCATTATATAGATGATTATTTTAATTATATTCGTTAAGAAATCATCATAAGTAAACATTTCCCATGTAGGGAACTCGATTCAATTATATTAAAAGACCATTATTAGAGTTCTGGGTTGCAACACTAGCTAGCAATCCCAGCTGCAGTGGTAGCTAGCAACATAGTAAGAGACGATCTTGTCAAATGTTAAGAAATAACTCCCAAAAATAGAGAGAAGTACCTTGTCCTTGTCCTTGTTCAATTAGAAGCGCCTTTTCTGAAACCCAAATATAGCAAACCTTTTGTCCCTTGGCTTGAACAGCAAGGGAAATATATTGGTTTTAATATCAAGAAAAGTTGCAGCCAAAACAGCATTTTGCCTAAACGGCATCTTTTATTGCTTTTCTTTTTTCCCACAGATTGCTTGGCACTGGAAAATCCTAAAGAGGTGTTAAATGGCTCATTTTAAAGGAAATTGGAGGGTTCAAAAACTTTTTGTAATTAAAACAAATTATTTTTAAAATAGAATCAATTTTGTTCCGGAAAACTGCATATTCCATGTTAAGGATTGATCAATGATGTCATAGTCGTAAGTTGTTGCCAGGTCGTCTCTTACTATTCCAATTAAGACAAAGCCATAGGTTTTTTCCTGTTTTTAATTTCACATAAATCAAAGAACAGATCATATCAGACAGATGACAAATTAGATCAGACCGATAACAGATCAGATCAAGAATCACTTACATAAAGGAATGATATAGTAGGGGAGAGTCGGGTACGTTGGGACGTGGGGCCGTTGATACATGTGTACTTTTGGCAGAAAACTTCAAGCTAAAAGTCTGCCGCTACTCACACCTCAAAAGCCATCTCTTGGACTATCTGTGGATGTAGTATAGTGGTCGCATGTGTAACTTTTTATCACAAAATTTAGGTAAGAATTTCTTATGTGGTTTTTGAAAAACAATTTTGCTTTGCGAAATTCCACGGTACTCTTAGGTAAACAGCTTCTAGAAAATTGCTTATAGCCCGTTAGATAGAGAAATTTATGTGGTTTTGGATGGTAAAAATTTTGTTGTGTTCTTCTGCCATCTAGTGGCTAATCTATTTTTTTCTTAAGTTCGTAGTGTTAGGGTACTCTGGGACGCATGTTCAGGGGTATACTGGGACAGGTTCAGTTCATTGTGTTCCAGAGTACCCTTGATTGCTTTAGCCTAGAGAACTTTCAAGAGTGTGCTTCTTGTCTTATGTTGACTTCTTTCTTTTGTTTTTCTACTCTTGATGGGCCTTGTGTTATTAGGTAGCTAAAACAATCCTAAAAAAAACTCCCGAAAATCAAATATTTTACAATCCAGGCCAATCGAATCCCCCTCAACACATAAAATAAATACCACTAGTTTAAAATAAATTCCAACAATCATTAAAAAATTACTTCAAATCTGTAATCTATAATCTAAAAATTCATGAAAATCCTATACTATTTCTACATTTCCTAAAAATTTACTCAGTTTTTTTCATAAAATAAACTCCACTACTTCAAATCTAAGTCTTCAAATCTAAGACCTCAAATCTAAAACCTACAATCTAAGTCTCAAATACTTCATATCTAAACTCTATAATTTTTTTTCTTTATATCATACAAAATCATATATTATTTCTATATTCCATAAAACTATATTTAATCAGAAGCTTCATACATTCTAATTATTCAATGAAATTTAAATCTTACCTAATATATAAACTTAGAAGAACTTAAACTTAGTATATAAACTAAAAACTCTTTCTTTCGTTTTAGAATGCCAAAAACGAGGAAAGCTGATCCGTCGCTTTACGCCTGGAATAAGGAGGACATGAAGAAAGCAGTAAACGCTCACCTTAATGGGATGCCACTTCGAGCAGCTGCTGAAGTTAACAATGTCAAGCGGTCAACTCTTAGCAGATATGCCACTGCGTTTCGTGACAGAACGGATGAAGAAAAAGAAGAGTTTAGTTACGCTCGCGCCTATGACAACAGGCGAGTATTTACGATTGAGCAGGAGCTTCAACTTGAAAAGTACATCCTTCAAGCAGCCCGAATGCACTATGGTCTCTCCAGGAAGAGAGCCAGAGAGCTTGCTTGGCTCATGCTTGCGTTCATGCGGTTGAAGAATAACAGTCAGGGTGATACGGCATCTGTCGGCTCACCGAGCCACATTAGTGTCCTAAAACGAGTCCCAGAGGACTTCGATGAACATTCACTCAAACCACTCATCCCAAATGCTGTAAAAATAGTGCAATGTGGTACCTCACGTGTCTTCAAAATACACTTCTAATCGCAGACCGAGCTTGAGTTTTTTCTTTGTTATTCTGTGAAAATAGACTACGAGAAACTACCAGCACAGACTTTTGTATTTTTGCCGAAACAGTGTTATAAGTGTCATTTAGTTGGTCATCTTGCAGCTGAATGCACAAATCAACGAAAGTTTTCGCAGTGTGGATCAACTTATCACACTTCCGATCGCCTAAACAACTGCAATCAACCAGCCTTTTGCACGAGCTGCAACTCAAGTGGACACACATGCTATAGTGTACGCTGTCCTACAAACAAGCCTACAAAGTCTTATTTGAAATCCGGTGTTTCTCGAATTTCATGAACCTTGTGTTTTGGAACATAAACGGCAAATTTGCTGACCGATCTTTAATAATAGCTGAAATGCTGAAAACCAGCCATATTATAAGTAATCAAGAGCACTTTGCCCTTCCATTGTCTGTAAATGAGTTAGATACTTTTCAGTCTCATTTGATGTATGCTGTTCCTGCTGAGCGTAAGCAGGCCCTTGGTCGACCCTCTGGTGGACTTGTGCTTATGTTCGGAGATATAATGAGTCAAAGTTTTATTCTAAACACAAAATATCTTTGCAGTGCAATTAGGTGGTAACTTAGTAGTAGTTAACGTGCATCTGCCAACAGATTACCAGGATGATCATTCAGATTCGCTTTTTGCCAGAAGTATCACTAAACTATCAGAGTGCTTTCTCCTATCTAGGCGTAGGAAACACCACACAGTTATTTTAGGTGATTTTAATTGCTTAATTTGTGCTAAGGTCAACGAGATTGATAGCATTGAATCTAGTGTTCGGGATAATATGATTTACGGTTTACTTGATGACTCTTTTATCGTGTCAGGCAAAACACAAAGATTCACATACATACATAGCTCAGGTTCCGTATCTGATCTTGACCATGTGATTTGTTCCAAACATCTTTTCCCCTCTCAATTGCGCCTCTTTGAGACTCCCTTTTCTTCGGACCACTTCCTAATAGAATTGAATATAGCACCTCCCTCTTCAATTACTCGCCATGCTAGTCAAAAAGAAAGATCACAGAAATGGGTAGAGCTTACGGATTTGAACAAAAAGGATCCCTTCCTTTACAATCACGTATGTGATAGCATTATATCAAAAATAAAAGTTCCATAAAATCTGCTAATACGATCCACTCTTAGCCACGAAAAGGAAGCGCGAATTCAGCTTAACACGTACACTGCTCAGTTGTCATATACACTTCGTTTAGCTGTGGAAGTAGCAGTGCCGAAACGAAAAATCAAAACAGGAACACAAGTGAAGGGTGGTCAGAAAATTTGGCTTTACTTGATGCGTGCGATAAGGCTAAATTCTGGCTCTCTGTATGTAAAGATTGTGGATGTCCACAAACCGGAATAGTGAATGAAATCCGGCTTCGTACAGAACATAAATTTGCCTAAGAGCAAGCTAAGCATCGCGCGGAAATTATTTGTAAGTCATCGGAAATTGCTATGCAAAACCCCAATAATATTTGGAGGTCTATGCAAGATAAAAACCAGCCCCTGACACATCGTCAATCCCCTTAGAGTCACGAAAAGCACACTATGAACAAAAGTTCTCACCCCCGTGCCCAGAAAAAAGCACAAAATTCAAATATTATCTCGATAACCAACTATTTTTTTTTGTTTCTTGTTTTTTTTATTTATTAGTAGGGTTTTCTCCCGCACAAGCATTGCTTCAGGGAATCGATGATGTATATATTTTTTTTAAATAAACCCATTGTTACTTATTACTTACTTAACCAACTATCACATGCAAGTCGCACCGATCGTGTTGTATCAGTTGCTGACATTTGGAACACCCTCCGTCATCTTAAAAAAAAGTTTTAGCAAGGTTTTGACAAAATTTCTGCAGTCTACCTACAAGACAAGTCGTTTCTGCTTATTGAACATTTAACCCTCTTACTCCAGATGATTTTTGCACAAGGTATTGTTCCTAGTAAATTCTGCGTCAGAAGTCTTACACCGGTACCAAAAAGGGGAAATCCTCCTGGGGAATGCACATAATTTCGACCTATAACAGTATCTATCACTTTTTGCAAGATATTCGAACTTTTGATTACTGAGGAAATTAATACGAAATACTACACACCGCCTTTCCAGGTCGGATTCCAGCCTTGGCTTGGATGTGGACATGCTTTAAGTGCGGTTGTTTCAGTACTATTGGATGCCAAAAATTCTGGTGAATCTGTCGCTCTTGGCATACATGATATACGACGAGCATTTGACTCATTAATACACGAACATATTGTATTTCAAATGGCAAAGCGCAGCGTCCAATATGACACAATCCTGTCCCTGAGAGATATGTATGAAAACCTCAAGGCCGAAATTAAGATCAAGCATGAGAAGCAAACAGATTCTGTTAGAATCCCAGTAAAGAAGCGTGCTCGCAAGGCGCACGTACTTTTGTAGCTTTCAATAATAGCTTGATTCCTGCACAAGAAAATTATCTAAAATCTTGCATTTCTAAAAGTATAGATCTTTCCCTAGTTTGCTTTGCTGATAACTTGTTAAATATTGCCCGTGAGCTTGGAAGAATTGAAGAAAAATTTAAAAATTTTTGAAAGAGAGTATGCAGCTATTGGTCTTGACTTCAACCCTTCGAAGTTGAAAGTGCTATCGTTCAACTGGCCTGATACGCTGAAGCCCGAATTCATCACGCTCTGAAACACTAACATAGCACCAGCTGACCAAATTACATATTTAGGGTTACTCACTGGCCAGACACTAAAGCACAAAAGAGCACTATTCATTAAGCATCTCGAGAAACGAACAAGCTTTGCATATAGCACAATGGTAGCAAAGAAATTCAGCTTTAACCGAATGATCCAAGCACGGCTCTACAACGCACTCGCCCTCCCTCACTTTTTGTACCTTGGCCGCTTCTGGCGAACTTTCCCGCATGCTACGAAGCACAAATTACGGTCGATATTCTTTAAATTTGCAAAATACCTACTAAGGTTCCCACCCTGGACCCGCAACACTTACGTGATCAGAAAATACAAAATAGCTGATCCCACAATTACAATAGAAAAACAAATACAACAGGAAAATTAATAGTCACCAGTGGCATGTGATTGTCCAGAAATAGTTCATCCTACGCACTGTAATTAATAGAAGTTGTTGTTGTTATTTAGTTGGTGCATTTACCTATATTCAAGTGTTTTTTTTTTTCTTTGGAAACACCCGCAACCATATATTGTTTATGTGTATTGATTGGATCACTTTTGTTACTTATCTCTTATCCCACAAAGTATAAATATTAAAATTATTAATAGTGCACTTCGTTTTTTACCTGATTCTAGTTTTAGGAGTTATGGACCATTTAATTTTTTATTATGGGGCGTGATTTTCTCTTACTAGGTAGCCAGATACCGCTGCAACCCATATACAAACAGGAAAAAGTCTCTGGCTTTTCTTCTTTGGAATAGTAAGAGAGGAACCTCAAAGAATCAGGCAGCTACCTAAGTCCAATGTAGACACAGGTTTGTTCTTCTAATGACTGTGTTTTAATATAATTAATATACGATTCATTCATAAGATATTTTAATATATTTATTTGTTCTAGTGGTTACAATAGCTGGCTCCAAACTAGTTGGCCCGAGTTCAATTCCCGGTATGAGAAATTTTTACCTATGGTGATTTCTTAAGGAAAATTCACCATCTATATAATGATTCTTTGTAATACTTCAGTTACCATAGACTAAAGTTCGTTCTTTAATTTAATTTTTTTTAAATGCATCCCATGTTATGCACTATATCGTTCCTTTACGTAAGTAATTATCGATCTGATCTGATCTGTTATCGGTCTGACCTAATTTGTTATCTGTCTGATATGATCTGTTATCGGTCTGACCTAGTTTGTTATCTGTCTGATATGATCTGTTCTTTGTTTGATGTGAAATTAAAAACAGGAAAATACCTATGGCTTTGTCTTAATTGGAATAGTAAGAGACGACCTGGCAACAACCTACGATTATGACATCATTGATCAATTTTTAACATGGAAAATGCAGTTTTCCGGAACAAAATTGATTCTATTTTAAAAACAATTTGTTTTAATTACAAAAAGTTTTTGAACCCTCCAATTTCCTTTAAAATGAGCCATTGAACGCCTCTTTAGGATTTTCCAGTGCCAAGCAATCTGTGGGAAAAAAGAAAAACAATAAAAGATGCCGTTTAGGCATAATGCTGTTGTGGCTGCAACTTATCTTGATTTTAAAGCCAATACATTTCCCTTGCTGTTCAAGCCAAGGGACAGAAGGTTTCCTACATTTGGGTTTCAGAAAAGGCGGTTCTAATTGAACAAGGACAAGGACATGGCGCTTCTCTCTATTTTTGGGAGTTATTTCTTAATATTTGACATTATCGTCTCTTAATATGTTGCTAGCTACCACTGCAGCCTGGATTGCTAGCTAGTGTTGCGACCCAGAACTCTAATGATTCTCGTTTAATATAATTTGCTCGAGTTCGATTCCCTACATGGGAAATTTTTACTTATGATGATTTCTTAACGAATATAGTTAAAATAATCATCTATATAATGATTCCTTTCATTACTTCAATTACTATGGGCTACAGTGCGTTCCACAATGTCAAGGATCAAGCCAAGGGACAGAAAGTTATCTATATAAGGTTTTCGGAGAAGGTGGTTCTACTGACATACTTTTTGTTTTAATTTGAGACTATTTTTGTTAATTAGGTATATTTGTTAATTATGACTATATTTATTAATTATTATTGCTTTTCAAATATATCAATTTTCTCTAAAATGAGCCATTATACAGGCGTACTTTTGTTTTTACCTGACTCCATTTTTATGTTTTTAGGCCCTTTAGCTTAGAGACAGTGTTAGAACTGAATATCATGGAAAGGGTGCTTTGAAAGCTATCAAAAACGTTAATAAAATTATTGCACCTGCTCTGATTGCAGTGAGATTAGATGTAATTCAGCAAGAGAAGATTGGTCAGTTCATGTTGGACCTGAATGGTACGCAAAACAATTAAATCCTTGTTGCTAATGCTATTTTAGTTTCACTTGCCACTTGCAAAGCTGGTCCCAAGTAATAAGGCCTTCCACTTTACAGAAAAATTACAGATTGAGCTGGAACGCCAAAAGTCATTTTGCCTACTCCTTCATTAATTTTTATTAATGGTGGGTCTCAAGCTGGCAATAAACTGGCCCTGCAAAAATTCATGATTCTGCCCACAGGAGACACTTCATTTTTTGAAAGGGTAGTGAGATTTACCATCACTTGATGAGAGTGATAAAAAAGTCACTTCGTTGACACCATTGATGTTGGTGATGAGGGCGAATTTGCATCAGACATATTGAACAACAAGGATGGTTTGTCCCTTATTGTAAGTGCTATTGAAAAGGCCGAATGTAATGGTAAGATCGAAATTGGAATGGATGTTGAGTTCTGTAGAGGGGATATATGATTTGGACTTCAAAAAGCCCATATTCTGAAAAAAATTGCTTGGCTGTCTGGACAACAATTTGCTAACCTATATCAAGAATTTATAAACGAATTCCCTGTTATATCGATTGAACACCCTTTTGACCAAGATGATTGGAATACTTGGAGCAGTTTCACAGCTAATACGAATATTCAAACGGTCAGTGATGACTTGACTGTCACCAATCTCATCCATTTTCAAACAGGAATTGCTAAGAAAGCATGCAACTACCTCCTTTTGACAGTGAACAAAATTGGTTCGGTTACAGAGTCCATTCGTGCTCACAAAAAGGCAAAATCTAACGGATGGAGTACCTTAGTATCTCATAGATCAGGTGAAACCGAGGATGCATTTATAGCGGATTTGGCTGTTGGGCTCAGTACTGGACAGATCAAAACTGGTGCTCCATGTCGCTCAGAGCATCTTGCAAAATACAATCAAATTCTACGCATTGAAGAAGAACTTCGAAATAACACCAAGAATGCAGGAAAAAAATTTCGTCATCCACTATAACTGTACAAAAATGTAACAAGTGATCAAATGTCTTTGGGTCTGAAATGATTAATTTGTTTTCAAAGGCTGCTTTAACAGTCTTATTTATGTGTTTCTATATTCATTGTTTTGTTCATCAAATTAAATGTCTAAAGTCAAGCCATAATCATTGGTTTAGCCTTCTATTTTGCAAACCCTTTATTGCTTGGTTCGCAGATTTGCCAATAAATATTGTTTCTTGGCTCTGTTCATAAAAAGTTGTTATCCTGTTTGATTAGTTATTGTAAATTCATCATTGGGTGGTGAGCTGGTGGCTTTTTACTTACTCTAAATTTTATTGTAAGTTCTCTTTTGGATTAAGCCAAGTTGCTTCTATAAAGTGCCACCTACATTTTAAAGACTTAAGGTGAGGGCACCACCACCTAATTGATCTTTTGGACAGCAGAACTATAAGGGGTTGGAACCTGCCATAAGCACTGTCACTGCCCACAGGTTTTGTTTAAGTTTAAATTGCAGGGAACATATACTCAGGTCCCGACATTTAACTTAAACCCGGATTTTACTAAGAGACGTGATCGTCTCTTACTAGGCTGCTATTTACCACTACAACCCAGAAAACCTTGATTACAAACAGGAGAAAGTCTATGGCTTTTTGGTCTTTGGAATAGTAAGAGACTAACCTTAAAGAGTCAGGTACCTAGCTAAGTCTAATATATGTAATAGTTTGTTCTCCTAATGATCGTGTTTTAATATAATTCTAATAAGACTATGAAGACATTCATTATCTACTGTATGAAAATCCAGTTTTCTCTAAAAATACTGATTTTGTTTTAATTATTTTTTCAAACATAAGTACAAAAGCACGTAGAGGCAGGGACGTCACGTATGGGGGGAAGGGGGAACTCTCCCCCCTCTCCAATATTTTCGGTGACTTGGTAAAAAATTGAGTCGGTAAAACGCCGCGCAAAGCGCAGCGGTTTTACGGACTCAGTTTTTTAAATAGATAAATGAGATGAATGAAATTAATGAAAGAAGATGAAACCACTGGCGTGACATCCACTGAAATCTATATCCTCCCCAAGTCTTGAAAACCTTGGTGTCAGTCGATAAATGAGACGATTTTACCGACTCAATTTTTAGATTTGATTGATAGGGGCCGCTATCTCGATCTCAACCGGTAATTGGAGCGGCAAAATCGACCGGAAACAATGGATGACTAAATGAAAATTTATTCGGTAGCAACTTGTTGAGAACTTCCGGCTTGTGAATCATCGGGGTTCAAGTTCAGTTTCAAGATTGATTTCAATTGCAAAGAACATATTAACAATAAAAAAATATGTCAAGTTTAAGGAAAAATCGGGTAAAAATAAAGTGCTTGGCGTGTAGGAATATTTTCGATAAGGATTACCGTAAGCGTCATAACACCAGTTTTCATAAAAATAAACCTGAGCCGAAATGGATCATAGCGACCGAGCAGGTACTGACTAACCCATTTGCTGCATCGGCTCCTAAGAAAATGAAATTTGCAGTTCATTCCAACGGAGGAGAAGGCAGGACATAGCCTATACAATTAAATTGTTCACTGCGAATCGACCAGTAGGTAGGCTGTGCATATAGCCTACACGATTCCACTTGACTAGCGCAGTGATTTACATTAAAAGGTTAATGCCAGGCAGGGGCGTAATTTGCTATAAGGCAGGGGGGCAACTGCCCCCCAGACCCCAGTTTGCCCCCCCAGCTTGATGTTTGCCCCCCCAGCTAGAATTTTGCGTCTTCGAAACTCTCGTCGAAACTAAGATAGGCCTACATAATTCAAGCATCCACAGAAACAGATCGGTTTTCGATAGCATACCTTTGCCTTTATGATAAGACTGGAAGACGAAAGCCTTTTTAAATAGAGTATAGTCGGCATGTTTATGATTTTCGAAGCATATTTTGTTGTCCGCTTCCAAAGGAAAAGGGCTAGTGACAAACTCGGCCAGGGGCGTTTCTAAGGGGGGGACTCCCCCCCCCCCTAAGGGTCCTGAGAAAGGACGTCTATCGGGCGAAGCCCGAAGCCCCTGAAAATGCTGCTTCAGATCATCCAATTATTTTGCCTATTGGCAAATAAGCAATAAAACAAAATGACAATATTCTTGAACTGAATTTATAAAAACTTTGACCTTATTTGGCAGACTATTACAGTAATATTATCGAAGTTCTCGCCACTTCGCAGCAGAAATCTTTGTTTTCATACCATTTGCTTGCCATTATTAAAGAGAAACGTTAAATGATCCATGCCTTTTTTTTAGAAATTCGTCGGTGCAATTTCGATTTTTGTCGGCAAACTTTCGTCGTTCCCACCCCTAAAGGAAAATTGCTAGCAACGTCCCTGGCCTTGGCCACAACTAGAAGTATTTGAGACAAGAGTCTAATTTTATTTGGCAGCCGAGCGTCAACCCCCCCCCCTGAAATCCTGGATCTGCCACTGTTTCTAAGTTGCAAATATAATAGAAAATTCATTTTTTTGTGGGGAATTCGCATAATTTTCCGCAATGACGTGGCAAAATTTTTTGAAGTTTGCCCCCCTCCCAGGATTTTTCTGAAATTACGCCCCTGATGCTGGGCTTGCAGACTATGGGGAGGGGGTTGAATGAATATCTTTATAAGCTTTTAGCATCAGAAACACTATTTACTTACAATGGGTCCTAACCAACCGTATCTAGCAATTTTTCCGGAGCAGAAAAACGCATCGATAGGCAACAGACATCAGAAGAGAATGAACGTTGGTTGGTACAAAAAGTACAGGTACTTTTAATATAGCGTCAGCAAGGACCGAATATATTGCTTTGCATGCATGTTGTTTCCTTCTGGACCAAAACAAGAAAAGGCAGAAGATGCGTGGGTTAAAAGTGGACTGTGTTTTTGAAACAAGATGATGAGTAGAGGGGCTGAGAACCCTGGCAAGCTGAAGGAACATTTTGAAAGCGCCGCTCATCAGTCAGCAGTCATTGACAAAGCGGTTTATAGCAAACTCGAATTTGGCATGGAAAAGATGTTTGGTGAAAAAACTATGGCCTTGAAAAGGCAACAAGAAAAGGAAGCAATTGAAAACCGACGAGGGGTGAAGG
This sequence comes from Artemia sp. Kazakhstan ARC1039, assembly GCA_029168905.1. Taxonomy (NCBI): domain Eukaryota; kingdom Metazoa; phylum Arthropoda; class Branchiopoda; order Anostraca; family Artemiidae; genus Artemia; species Artemia sp. Kazakhstan ARC1039. Next base: position 12,149 of record JAQQPU010009072.1, read on the forward strand.
TCCTAATGGACATAATAAAGACACTGGGAAAACAAAAGATAGCAATTTGTGGTGCGGCTCATGACAGTGATGGAAACGTTTGTCAAATTGTAAACCTAGTTGCTCGCTGTGATCCACATTTCAGTAATTGGTTGCGTGAAAGAACAATGAAGGAGAACACTTTAAACTACCTTAGCGGTGTCTCGCCAAACCAATTCCTTGAGGTACTGGGTAACGAAATTAAGCGCATGATTGTAACCGCTGTGAATGCTAGTGGCACATATTCAATTATCGCAGATACCACGCTGGACTGCGTACACGAAGAAAGACTTGTGATTTGCGTAAGGTTTGTTGGATCTGATGGCACCATCCAAGAGAGACTTTTAGTCATAGTACCAGTTGAATCAAAAAAAGGAAAGAAACTGCCGATAAAATCCTAGAAGTCTTAGAAAAGGAAGGAGTAAGCAAAGAGGCTCTCATGTACCAAAGTTATGATTATGTGAGCAACATGTCTGGTGTTCGTCAGGGGGTCCAGACACATATATCAGCCGAAGTGGGAAGGGAAGTACGCTATATTCGCTGCATGGCTCACAGAGAAAATCTTATTGTGGAACACTCCTGCAGTAGCAGTTTCATAGTTCGAAAAATGTTTGAAATCTTGCAGGAGCTCTATGTCTTCTTTACTGGTGGAACGAAGCGAGTTATAGCTTACAAACGAGCACTTGAGAGAGCTGATTCGATACTCAAGTTAAGAAATCTGTCAATGACAAGATGGACGTCCAGGTCCGAGAGCTTGACAGCCATGTGGACCAGCTTTGACACCATTGTTGAAGTCCTTGAAGAGCTAATAGAACAAGATGAGGACAAAATAATAAAACAAAAAGTTTGAACTCTGCATCGCCACATTACTCGCTTTGATTTTATTGTTACACTTATGTTCATGCGCCAAGTCATGTTCAGGATGAAGAGCTGCATGAAGAGCTGATGAAGTTCTTGCAGAAAAGCTGCAGGATCAACATCTCGATCTGATGACTGCAAATACAAAACTCTGGTCAACACGTGACATCTTAGATGCTCTCCTCCAAGGTACGGCTCAGATAGAGAAGCAAATTTAGGCATTAAAAGCAGCAGCAGAAAAATTTGGTTCAATAGCCGAAGACGAGTTCCGACTTAAGCACCGTCCTCGATGCGCACCTCCTCGTTATTCACAGGTAATTCCTAATTCTGGAGCCGACATGTCGGATGACTGGAAATCATTTTATGCTAAGGAGCTCTGCGGTATCCTCAGAATTCTTGTGAACGGCTTGGAGAATGCAATCCAAGACAACTCCTCTTGTCTAGAGCCAGCGTACCAGTGTCTATTGGGCAAAATGGATGACAGCTATGAAAGCCTGTCGGAAGTAGCAAAGCTGTTTCCGGGAAGAGGCTTAGATCCTGCAGAACTCGTGCTAGAGCTTAAAGCTTTAAAATGCTTTTTGACAAGGACTGAGGTCGAAAGCCGTAAAGCCATTGATCGGACCGTTTTTGAGGCTCTATTTAAGGAAATTTATGCTGCCAAGACAATATTCCTAACTCTCTGGTCAGTTTACCAGTGGATCACAACAGCGCCACCAACTGCAGCAACGATAGAAAGAAGTTTCAGCTAACTGAAATTGGTTATGACACGTTTGCGTGCAACAATGGATCACGCCCGTTTTGATCATCTCCTCATGATGTGCTGAGAGACTGACGTTGCTGACGAGCTGAAACTTGACAAATTGCTAGAAGTCTGGTTGTCTGCCAAGCCAAGACGGTTGGCCTTATAATTCAAGCTAGTTTTTTTCATTCTGACTCTTTTTATATATACTAATTGAAATTCTAACTTTCTTACTTTGGCTGATATAAATCATAATATCATCATACCTCTCCTCATCAGTTGCTTTATTCCACAAGAAAAGAGCAAAATCGTTCGCTATATTAGAGGATAGTATAGCCTGTTAAAGATGTGCCTCTCGGGGTGGATCGGGCTCAATTAATTCAGGAAAACCATTGGAGTTCCTATGATAGTGATTCGGTATTAACACAAAGCACAAGAAGTTAAACTCAAGTTTTATTTCTAATTATTAACAAAATAAAAAAGTCGGTAAAAATGACCAGCCAGTTTGTAAAATCTATTGCCCCCCCCCCCAAACATTTTGGCTAGTAACGCCCCTGCGTAGAGGTGACAAATATCTTATGGTATAGTAACATAATCTACTATAGTGTTATAGAAATTTTAGATTTTTGTAAAAAAATTATAATTTTTAACTATGATTTTTTTAATTACTAAAAGTTTTTGACCCCATCAATTTCTTTTAAAATGAGTCATTAAACACTGCTCTACGAGATTCCAGTGTCCCGCTCTCTGAGGAAAAAAAAGGAAAAAAAGATTCCGTATGTACAGAATGTCGTGATTGCAGCCGGTTTTCTAGATTTTCAAGCCAATATATTTCCCTTGTTGTTCAAGCCAAGGGAAGGTAAGTTTAATATATAAGAGTTTCAGGCACGGTGTTTCTAATAGTTTCCTTCTTGTTTTGATATGACAGTATTTTGAGAAATTAAGGTTTGTTAAATTTCTTAGTATCGGAAGTGATTGTCTCTTACTAGGTTGCTAACTACTCCTGCAACCCAAATGACTTATTAAATTTATTAATATTGGGTGTGATCGTCTCTTACTAGGTTGCTAGATACCGCTACAACCCAGATCATGGTCCTAATAAAACTGTGACGATCTTTATTATCTACTTAATGAAAACGCAGCTCTTTTTAAAAACATTGATTTTGTTTTACTTTTTTTTAATTACGAAGTTACGTAGAGGTGACAAATTAATCAGATACTTTTCTATATCCTACATGGTTTAGTGATTAGGATGGCAAAGCGTGTTTGTCTTGTTGTTCAAGCAAAGAAACTGATAGTTTCCTATGCAAAGGCTTTAGACTAGACGGTTCTAATAGTGTACTTTCTGTTTTGATCCGACATTATTTTTAGGAGTTATTGGTTATTGTTTTTATTAGCATGGCACGTGATCGTCTCTTACTAGGTTGCTAGCTACCGCTGCGACCCAAATCATTAGAGGCAACACTATAGCGCTGCATATCGTAAAGACCATGCAGCTCTAATGTTTTATTATTATTCATTTATTTTTTTCCCAGAGGCACTTCATATGGAAGGGGCCGTCGTAGCAACATCAAAGGGGGGTCATTCGACTGGAAATTGAGAGGTCTAGTGCCCTTTTTAATAGTCGAAAGTGATTGGGGGCCCTATTCGTCCCCCCCCCCCTCCCCACGCTCATCATTCACCCAAACACATCCAATACAAATTTTGGGATAGTCATTTTGTTCAGCGTAGTTGATTTCCAGATAGAAAATATGTTTTTGAGGAGGAAACTCCCCAACAACCCTTAGGGCAAGGGTTTTAAGCTGTGCCTGGGGGCATATAAGAACGAGTTGGCACAATGTATTATGTATTATTTTTTCCTTTACAGCTGGGCACTTCGTATCGAAGAAGTTGCTGTAGAAACTTCAAAAAGGGCTCATTCAATTGGAAATTGGAGTGGCTTGTGCGTTTTTTATTAGTTGGAAGTGATAGGATGGCAACTAACACCCCTTCCACGACCACTGTTTCCCTAAATACATCCAATCAAAATTTTGAGATAGCTGTTTTGCTCAGTGTAGTTGATTTTAAGACAGAAATTATGTTTTGAGGAGGATAATCCTCCACAACCTTCAGGGCAAGGGTTATAAGTTATGCCTTGGGAGCATATAAGGTTTTTATAGAAGGCAATGTCGTACAAACTTCAAAAAACACTCATTTGATTGGAAATTCAAAGGGCTATTGCCCTTTTTAAGAGTCGAAAGTGATTGAAGGGCAATTATTCCCCCCCCCCCCCCTCTCACGCCCTCCTTTCCCCAACCATATCCAATCAAAATTTTGAGATAGCCGTTTTATGCAACATAGTTTTAAGCCCTGGAAATTAGGTTTTTGAGGATGACACCCCCCACAGCCCTCAGGGTAAGAGTTGTAAGTTTTGCCCTGGGGGCATTTAGGTTTTGTATAGACAGCGTTGTCGTAGAAATTTCAGAAAGAGCTCATTCGATTGGAAATTTATATGGCTAGTTCTGTTTTTAATTGTCAAAATTGATTTGATGGCAACTGAAACCCCTTCCACGCCCACCATTTCCCCAAACACATCCAATCAAAATTTTGATGTAGCCATTTTGTTCAACATATTTGAAAGTTCTGGAAATTATATGTTTGAGCAGGACACTCCCCTCACAGTCTTCAGGGGCCAGGTTTATAAGATGTGTCTTGGGTGCATATAAGGTTCTTATAGAAGGAATGCTCGTTTGAAGTTCAGAGAGGGCTCATTTGATTGGAAATTGAAAGTTCTAGTTCATTTTTTAAGTGTCAAAAGGTATTGAAGGGTAACTAGCTTGGGGGGGGGGGGGGGGGG
>JAQQPU010009072.1:16699-33800 GCA_029168905.1 Artemia sp. Kazakhstan ARC1039
GGGGTCGTATATGGGTCTCATAGAAAGGATGATCGTATTAACTTCAAAGAGGGTTCATTTAATCGGAAATTTAAAGTTTTAGTTCACTTTTTAATAGTCAAAAGAGATTGAAGGGAACCTGCCCCCCCCCCCTCTTTCCACGCTCTTTTTTCCTTAAACCCATCCGATAAGAACTTAGCGACAGCTTATTTTAAAAATAGTTAAAAGATCATTTAACGGAAAATCTGGGGTCTACACAGCCCCCCAGGGCCGAGGGCAGGTGTTTTAAGTTATGCCCTGGGGGAGTATATGGTTTTCATTGAAGGGATGCTCGTAAACAATTCAGATATGGCTCATTTGGTTGGAATTTGAAATTTCTAGTTCAGTTTTTTTCAGAATCAAAAAAGATTGGAGGGCAACTAGCCCCCACGCCCCTTTTTCCCCAAATATATCCAATAAAAATTTTGATATAGCCATTAAGTTAAAAATTGCTCAAAAATAAGATTACGAAAACCAAGGTGTCGTCACAATCCTCCTTGGCGGGCCCTCGGGGCAGGTGTTGTAAGTTATGCCCTGGGGCATTTAATGTTTGTATGAAAGGTATGCACGTATAAGCTTTAGCGAGGGCTCATTTGATTAGAAATTGAAAGTTCAAGCTGACTTTTTAATAGTCAAAAGAGATCAGAGGGCACCTAGCCCCCTCCCCCCATGCCTTCTTTTTCCAATCCCATTCGATGAAAATTTTGAGATAGATATTTTGTTAAAAATAGTTCAAAGGTCGGATAAGAAAAAATCCGGTGTCAATACCACCCCGTAGGGCCTAGTGGAAGGCGTTCTAAGTTATATCCTAAGGGATTGTATGGTACGCATGAAAGGGATGCTCGTACAAACTACTTAGAGGTCTCATTTGATTGGAATTTAAAATTCCTATTTCACTTTTCAAGAATCAAGAGAATTAAGGGCAACTAGCCCCCCCCCCTATGCTCTTTTTTTCCCAAAACCCATCCGTGAAAAAATTTGAGATAGCCAGTTTTTGGAAATTGTTCAGAAACTAGATAACAAAAACTCCCCAAAGGGCCCAGGGGAAAGACATTGTAAGTGTTTTCCTGGGGGCATATGTGCTTCTTATGAAAGAGATGCTCGTATAAACTTCAGAGGGAGCTCATTTGATTGGAAATTGAAAGTTCTAGTTACATTTTTAAGAGTCAAAAAATATCCGAGGGCAATTAGCCCCCCCCCCCCCCACCCCCCCTTTTCCCCCAAGCCCATCCGATAAAATTTTGATAATAGCCATTTCATTAAAAATAGTTCGAAGGTCAAATAAAAAACTCGTGTGTCGATCGAACCCACCAGGGCCCAGAGGCAGGCGTTATGAGTAATGCTCTAGGAGTATACATAGTCCTTATGAAAGGGATGCTCGCATAAACTTCGGAGAGGGCTCATTTGATTGGAAATTGAAAGTTCACTTTTTAAGAGTCAAAAGAGATCTAAGGGAAACTAGCCCCCTCCTCCTCAACGCCCAAAATGCATCAGATAAAAATTTTGAGGTACACATTTTTATAAAAATAGTTCAAAGTTCTGATAAAAAAAACTCAGGTGTCAACACAGCCCTCCAGGACCCGGGGGTAGGCGTTGTAGGTTAAGTCCTAGGGGCATTAATGGTTGTTATGGAAGGGATGCTCGTATAGACTTCCTAGATGGCTCATTTGATTGGAAATTGACAGTTGTAATTCACTTTTTTAGAGTCAAAAGTGATTAAAGGGCAGCTAGCCTCCCCCCAGATTCATTTTTTTCCCGAGGCAAATCGCATAAAAGGGATCGTTGAATAAACTTCAAAGGGGGCTAATTCGATTGGAAATCGAGAATTCTAGCCACCTTTTTATGAGTCAAAAGTAATCGGAAGGTAACTAGCTCCCCAAGCCCTTTTTCTCCAAATACATCTGATGAAAATTTGAGACAGCCATTTTCAAAAATAGTTCAAAGATCATAAGACTAAAACTCCTTTACGTATGGTCATTTCATTACAAATAGTTCAAAGGTCAGATAAGAAAAACTCCTGTGACGACACCCCCCCCCCTAGGGCCCGGGGCAGGCGTTGTAAGTACTGCTCTGGGGGCATATATCGTTCTTATGGAAGGTATGCAAGTATAAACTTCGGAAGCCTCATATGATTGGAAACTGAAAGGTCTCGTTCATTTTTTAAGAGTCAAAAGAGATCGGAGGGCCACAAGCCCCCCCCTCTCCATGCCCTATTTTCCTCAAACCCATCCGATAAGAACTTTGGGAGAGCCATTTTTTCAAAATAGTTCAAACGTCAGATAACAAAAACTCGGGTGTTGACACAATCCCCTAGGGCCCGGAGGGAAGGCTTTGTAAGCTATGTCCTGAGACCGTATATGGTTCTTATTTAAGCTATGTTCTTATAAACTTCAGAGAGGGTTCATTTGCATGGAAATTAAAATTCAAACTCAAAACGATCTGAAATAACTATTAAAGAATAAATGAAACCCAAAACGAACAGAAATTAAATAAACGATCATAGCAAAAACATACAACAAGTAATAACATAAATGAATAAATCGATCTTAAAGCAAGTAATGCTTAAATTATGTATAAAAGTCAAGCTTAAAACGAAAAAAAAACTCCTATTGAAGCATAAATGAAACTTAAAACGAACAGAAATTAAATAAACAATCAATGCAAACAAACATGCAATAGTTATTGATGTAAATTAATAAATCAAGCTTAAAACGAGTGAAAATTAAATTGAATATGCAAATCAACCTTGACACGAACAAAAATCACTACAAACAAGAGTTTGGGTATGACCTCCTTCTCTCACTGTAAAAGTCAAAAACCTACTGCGTCATTTGTGCTTTACTTAAAACCAATTTTATGGCAAATATTTTCTTTTGTACTTAATATTGAAAATAAACATTAAAATTATAGTAAAATTTTGAACTGATAAGCTTTCAGCAACGAATATCATTATACATCAAATATTCAGTTTAATTTATTCTGTTTAAGCTTCATTTTGATATTCAATCGAAGCATTACTCCCTTTAATATCTATTTATTCATTTTATATTATTACTTGTTGTATCCATTTGCTATGATTGTTCATTTAATTTCTGTTCGTTTTGGATTTCAATTATTCTTTAATAGTAATTTCTGGTTGTATTGAGTTTGAATTTTAAAAAGTATTTGTGTCTACTGAGCTCAAGATTAAAATGGCCTTTAATTTTTTTTGAAAACTTATTTTTTGGAAAGTTTGTTTCTAATTAATTCCCATAAATGACGTGTTGAGTAGTTAGAACCTAGAAAGAACAAAACTAATTTTAGAATTCTCCGCCAATTTTCTAGTTTTAATAAAAAAAAATTAAAACTGTTGCTTAGACACCATAAATGTTTACAGTTTACATAATAACATTAGTGATCCTGATCTGTGAAATAGAATAAGATTGAATCATCTTATTGAAAGATAAACGTGAATAAATATTACATTCACTTATTACGTCTTATTTGATATGATAAGTGAAACTAATTTTAAAATATTCAGGTGTTTTTTCTAGTTTTAATTAAAAAATTAAAATTATTGCTCGGACGCCATAAATATTTTTGCAGTTTACCTAATAAATTTAGCATTCCCGAACTGAGAACTACAATAAAATATATTTATCTTGTTTCAAGATAAATGTGTATAAATATTGCATTTACTCATTACGTCATAAATGGTTACAATTCACGATTATGACGTCATGATTCTTCAAGCTCATACGCGAAAATGCAGTTTTTTGGTAAAAAGTTATTCTATTTTAAAAACTATTTGTTTTTCAATTACAAAAGGCACTAGATGCACTAGTTTTCTTTAAGATGAGCCATTAAACAGCTGTCTATAATTTTCCAATGCCCAGCTATGTGAGTTGAAAAAAAAACGGAAAAAGAGACCGTCTTTGCAGTATATCGTATATTAAGTCACTTTTCTTGTTTTTAAAGCCACATATTTTCTTTGTTGTTCAAACCAACAGAGTGTAAGTTTCCTATATAGGTGTCTCGTACAAGGCGGTTCTAATAATGTACTTTGTATTTTGATCTGACGCTTATCTTAGGAGTTAAGGGATTGTTGTATTTCTTAATATTGGACGTTAGCGTCTCTTTCTAGTTTCATACAAATTGGTTTTAATAGTGTACTTTGTGTCTCGATCTGCCACTATTGTTAAGAGTTAGGGGTTTATTGTATTTTTGATTATTGGATTTGATTGTCTCTTTCTAGGTTGCAAGCTACCGCCGCAAGCCGGATCTTCATATGATCGTATTTTTATATAGCTAGTTTTTATCTGACCCTATTTTTGGGAGTTATAGGTTATTATATTTCTTAATATTAGATTTTGAAGCATAAATCTTCTAATTATCGTATTTTAATATAACTTTTTATCATCAGACCCTATTTTCAGGAGTTATGGGTTATTATATGTCTCAGTATTGGACGTGATCGTCTCTTACTAAGTTGCTAGCTACCGCTGCAACTCGGATATCTTACTATGTAGATTTGTACCATAATTCCTTCTTTTCAAAGTTAAAATAATCACTATGAGCTCGAGTTTGTTCTTTACCCTAAACAAGCTGCCGCTGCAACCCGGATCTTCGCTAGAAAATTTATCATTTACTTTGGGCAAGAGTTTGTTCTTTAATGTAAAATATCCAAGAGTTAGGACAAAATGTGAAATGCTTTGTTTTTCTAATAATCGTCTTTTAATATAACGAAAGTTAATTACAATCAATATCAAACGGACAATTTTCCAATCGGCTCAACCTTGATATGGTACTGATTGGTACATCCCAAATATTTAAATCTAATAAACACTTTCATAGCTCTCATATTGAATAAAAGAAGGTTCAGCTGAGCTCTAGGAGCAATTAGATAATTATAAGAATAATAAATAAAAAGAGACTAAAACATTGATAAACAACAAACCAAAACAACAAAATAAGCACAAGTAGCTAAAAGCAATTCGCCAGTGATCGAATCGTGCAAGCAATGATGTCTGTTGGGTGGTGAGAATTAGCCAACGATCTGACCAGACATTTCGTACTCCAATACTATCCCTTGCCGCATTCAGAATGTCACAAAGGCTTTTCATTAAGGCCTCAGACATAAGAATGCCCGACCTAGCAAGTTTAGTTTTGCTCTTCAAAACTTCCCTTGCCATTTCGTTGTTCTTAATTTCAAAATCACTGGTGTAATATCTCTTTGGCCTTGTGTAGTGGAATTATTTAAATGATTGCGGTAAATACTCTGAATGTCATTTTGCAAAAAAACCGGTGACTCCCATTTTCTGTGTTATGATATTTGTTGTTGTTGATTTCAAATCTTCACCTGGTAACTGCCTTACACCTTTGAAAACTAGGGTATCTAGGAGCATTTTATTGTTCAAAATCGTCTATTCTACTTTCCATCTGTGCCATGCAATTTTCCAATCTTTGGATTTCTGCTCTCAAAGTTTTGCATGTCTGTAACATGCTCTGAAACTCCGGTGTAAACTCAATTGACACTGAGGCATAGTTTTCACTAATTATCGTCTTGCACGATTGCTTTTAGGATCCACACTTTTTAGTTCGTTATTCCCGCACTTTTCTAAGACTTTCTCAATAATTTTTTTCCAACATTGATTTTTGCGTTCTTGCAATCTCATCCTCACTAGCAACTATTCTCTCCAACAGCCAAGCCTAGCTGACGAACTCGCTGACTCGCTGATTTTAAACGCAGCGAAAGATTTGTTTGTTTGTAGATTTTGGGATAGTTTAAAGCTTCTTCAAACGCAAACTTTTCTCCTTTTCCCAGTTTTTGCAACGCTTCCCTTATAATAACTTCATTCAATACCAAAAGTTTTTTCAGTGAATGTTTCTTGTGATCTCCGTAGAAGAAAACAATGAAGTTTTCTCGGCCTTTGATGTTTTTAACGATCTGCGGGACTCTGACTGGCCACAACGAGAATCCTTGGTAATGAGCTAGGGCTAAATCAAACCAAATAAAGGGCATCTTGAAAATGGAAACGAGAAAAATAATAAAAAATTGCTTATATTGCAGTTACCAGGTCCACGGATGGCGTTTGTAATCACCTTCGTGGCGGGGGGCCCGACGGATCGTGGATACCTGCAAACGTTTATTCCATCGTACTCTGGCATCAATAACAACGGTTAAAATATTATCCAATTATCCAAGGTAAATTGTTCATTGCGCTATACAGTTTTGTGCGCGATTTCAATAGTTGCGCAATGAAATAAATATCAAACAATAATCCTTTGTGAATACTGGCCAAATGATATAAACTGGTTTTGATTTAAATAGATCAAAGACTGACAATAGACTGAATTCGTGTGTTTGGCTGAAGTATATAACAATAAAAAGATCATTCACTGAGCTATTTCGTGAAACTGACTACCTTTTCACCCCTGCTGACATTTGGAGCACAAATCAAAAAAGTTACATAGGTGTTGTGACCCATTGGCTTGACTATGATTATATAAGGAAGTCGGTTACAAATGCGTGCAGACGTTTTATTGACAGTAATGATTTTTCTGCTCGTACTTCCCATTTAAACTCTATCAGTGAAGACTTTAGCTAATGCTAGACAAAAACAGTCAAAGCAGTCACAGATAATGACAGCAACTTCGTTAAGGTTTTCAGGGAGTATGCTGCTCCATCAGTGACAGAGAAAGAGAGTGAATTGCCAGTTTTTAGTGTTTCGGAAAATTTTGATCAAAACACTGTTGCCATAGAATCTGTTGGTCATAGATAACCAACAGATTCAGCATAGATGATACACATCAACAGCATAGATGATATCGACAGTAAAAATTTTTATCTCCCGCAGTATTTGAGATGCAGCAGTCATACACTGAACCTGGTTGCATAAAGAGATAGTGAAAGAGAATTTGTTAATGTTGAATTTCAAAGACCATATCAATCCGCCATGTCCAAATGCCAAAGCATAAGGAACGCGACAAATCATAGCACGAAAGCTGCCGATACGCTTTTGAAAATAACTGGAAGGTGCCCAGTCGTACCGAATGCTACACGCTGGGACTCTCTCCATGGTGTAGTAAGGCTTGTTGCAGACATATTTGATGCTGAAAAGTTATCCAATGCCTATGATGAACTGAAACTTTCAAAGTTGAAGCCGGTGGGGAGGGATCTGCTTATGGAGTATGTGCTTATTACAAATCCATTGTACAAAGCCTTAGATATTTTGCAAGGGGAAAGAAATCGCTATCTTGGTGCTGGTTTGTCATTACTTTATTGTTTGAAGACTAAACGGAAAGGAATTCAGAATATCCGTATTCTCGAGCATGCTTTACCAATATTAGAGGCCATTTTAGGCGGTACGCAGTAACGCTTCTTGCATCTTTCCTCAATAAAATTGGAAGAGGAAGCCTTCAGTGAACTATTCATGGCTATTTGCTCTCACCCGAGTTTCAAATTAAGATGGTTTACTCCAGCCTTACAAGGGCAAAAAAAGTAGACATAGTGAACTTAAAGATGAAAAAAGTGGCCATGCTTGTCTCCAGTAATGAGCTGGTTGAAGGTGCTGATAAGTCTTTTACAAATGAGACTAATGATTTATTTTCATTTATGGAAGAAGATAATAGTGTCAGCAATTAAAAAGAAAATATAGACACTAGTCTCAAAGCTGTATTCTTCAAATTTCTTCAAGACAAGAGGAGGACCTTCGATTTTCTGTAAGCCTATCCGAAAGTTGGAAAACTGTTTAAGAAATTTAATGCCCCTCTCCTATTGACTACAAAAAGAAACCACTTAGATGATGCTAAGTTTGAGAATCTTTTGATACTAAAAGTAAACACATACGTCATGACTCCTCACTAAAATGAAGGCTTTTTTTCAGATATCTTTTTTGAAGTACTGGGATATTAAACTATGCTATTGATAATACTGCTATGGCAAATGTTTAGGCTAAGCTCTCATGGTTTAAGTTCAGTCTTCACCGACAGGTGAAGAACAGATTTGTTGATTTTGTTGACAACAAAATCAACGGATTTTGTTGATTTTGAATTGAAGTTGTCAAGTATTTTGCAGTAGGTTGCATCAAGACGTGGCTAATTGTAAAAAGAGACAAGCCAAGACAGGTAGTCCATGTAATTGAGAGGCAAATGTTTAAATGACTGGGGCTTGGGTGATTCCACATTTTGGCAGATAGGAGGTTGAAACTTCTACAGTAAGGTTATCTAATGCGCTGAATCTGATGGTGTGATTTTGAGTAAGATTTTCTAACTTTTAGAGGGTGTTTTTCCTTTTTTTGAAACTAGAGCTAATTATCTCAGGATCGTAGCTTTTGATAGGTATAACTAAACTTGACAAGACTTATATATTTAAAATCTGCATAAAAATCCCATTCTTTTGATATATCCATTGGTAAGTTTCGTTTGTTAGAGTTTTGGTTAGTATTAAGCAGGGTCGCCTCTCACGAACAGCTCGTTGCCACGAACTTTTTGATCCTGTATCGCTTTAAAACTCGACGTTTCTATAGATTTGCTGCTTTCTCATCCTGCTTATATCTGTTTTTTTTTTGTACTCAATATCAGGACGTCCATTCATCAATCTTGTACATGAAAATGCAGTTTTTTTAATAAAAAGTTTTTCGATTTAATTAAATTTGGTTCTTAATCAAAAAAGGCATTAGAACACTTAATTTACGTTAATGAGCCCTCTCGTGACATTTTAGGACCACTGGGTCAAAACAGTCACCCCTGAAAAAAACAAAAAAACAAATAAATACACATTCGTGATTTTTTTGTGGGAAGATATACAAAATTCCACATTTTTTCAGATAGGAGCTTGTAACCTCTACAGTCAAGTTATCTGTTATGCTGTATCTGATGGTGTAATTTTCACTAGGATTTTATGTCTCTTAGGCGGTGTTTTCTCCATTTTTCGAAAACGAAGCAAATTTTCTCAGGCTCATAATTTTTGATGGGTAAGATTAAACTAGATGAAACTTATATATTTAAAATCAGCGTAAAAATCCAATTTTTATGTATGTATTAGTATCAAAATTCTATTTTTTAGAGTTTCGGTTAATATTGAGCCGGGTTGCCTCTTACTTACAGTTTATTACTACGAACTATTTTATGTTGTTCCAAAAAATCGTACTACTACTACTACTACTAACAACTCACTGCAGCACCAAGCCGTCTGAGGCTTACACAGCTACGCACGCTCCTTCTCCATCCTAATCTATTTAAAGCCTACCTTTTTACACCCTCCCACGAAGTTCCCATTTCCTTTAAATCTTTCTTTGTGACGTCATCCCATCCTAGACAAGGATGACATGTTTTCTGTTTAGCCCTAGACGGTTGGCCGAAAAGAACAATCTTCGGCAATCTGTAATCCGTCATTCGCACAACGTGCCCCAGCCATCTCAACCTTTCTTTCACTATAGCCCTAGAGAGCAGTATTGAACCACATTCTTCTCACAGCCTATTGTTTGAATTACGGTCAGTCAGCCAGGTACTCAGAACGATCCTTAAGCGTTTCTCAGGAAAAAATCTTGCAAATCATCACCCGCTTTTCGAAGCGTCCATGCTTCATATATTTGACTACTGTCATCACTGTAGCTTCGAATATTCTAATCTTGCTTTGAAGACTTGTGTTCCTCTTCTTCCAAACTTTTTTGAATTGAGAAAAAACACCATGAGCCTTAGCTATTCTACTTTTAACATCTTCACTGCTCCCACCGTCTTTACTACTAATACTTCCAAGGTAAGTGAAGCTGCCCACTTGATCAATCTTTTCATTACCCCATGTCACATTGTCATCTGTACTTATTCCTAGCCTTAGTAACTTAGTCTTCTTAAGATTAATTTTCAAACCTATTCTAGCACCCTGAAGTCGCAAAACCTCTTAAAGTTCATTCATTTTGCTTACACTTTCCTCTAGAATGCCTAAATCATCAGCGTAATCTAAGTCCAGGAGACTTTTTCCTTCCCATTTGATTCTGTGGTCTCACATTGCCTTTTCTGTACTTCTTAATACAAAATCCATCAAAATAATCCATATAAGGAGGGATAGAGCACAACCCTGCTTAACTCCTGATTTAATACAAAACCAGCTGCTAACCTCATTTCCTACCTTAACCGCAGCAGTATTATTCTCGTATATATCACTAATCACTTTAATGTATTTGTCTGGTATACTATACAAGGATAAAACCTTCACTAAAGCTCTTCTATCATCAGAATCAAACGCTTGCTCATAATCTATAAGACTAAGGACCAAAGGTGTTTGACAACTCGGGCACTTCCCAGTTATTAACCTAAGAGTGAAAATTTGGTCGACACATCTTCTACCATTTCTAAAACTGCACTGTTCTTCTCTTAAAACTTTGTCTAGGGTATTTCTCAGTCTAAAAAGTGTCATATTGCTAAGTAATTCACTAAATACAGAGGCCAGACTAATGCGTCGATAAATATTACATCACCATTCTCATAAAGTGGCTTGATTAAGGTTTTTCTAAGATCATTTGGTACTTCCCATTTTTCAAAAAGCATGTTCATAATCTTCAGTAACTTATTTCTAACCTCAGAGCCAGCATATTTAAGAGACTCATTTACAATCCTATCAGCACCTAGAGCCTTATTATTTTTTAATCCTTTTAGTACTGTTGTTAATTCTTCCTTGCAAAATAAATCTTCCTTCACATCCATGGCATTACAAACTTTTTCATTTTTATTCTATATCTTTTCCTGCACCTATATCTCGGTTTAGCAAATTCTCAAAATATTATGCCCATCTCTCTTTAATTCTTTTCTTATCGCTAATTGTGGCCACATTCCTATCTTTCACTGGGCCAAGCCCAGATTGACTATTCCCTCTCAATTTATTGACATGCCAGTACAATATATTACTAATATGCCGCTTAGCTGCATCTTCCAGATCCTCAGCAATTTTATCCATGGCCTCCACTTCATACCAACTTCGTTCATATTTTAATATTTTCTCCACTTTCTTTACATTTCTTTTGTTTTCATATGACCTATCACTCAGATAATTCTTGTGCAAGTCCTTTCTCCTTTCTATTAAACCTAAAGCTTTTCTCTAATATTATTTGCTGCAGTCCTATCTTTCTTCCTTACGACACCTTCAGCAACTTCACAAATTATTTTTCTAAAGTTATTCCCACCATCTTTGGTGTCAATTCATTGGTGTCAATAAAACTTCTGCACGCATTTGTAACCGACTTCCTTACATAATCATAGTCAAGCCACTGGGTCACAGCACCTATGTAACTTTTTTGATTTGTGCTCCAAATGTCAGCAGGGGTGAAAAGGTAGTCAGTTTCACGAAATAGCTCAGTGAATGATCTTTTTATTGTTATATACTTCAACCCAACACACAAATTCAGTCTTTTGTCAGTCTTTGACCTATTAAAATCAAAACCAGTTTATATCCTATCACCCTTATGTACCCTGAATTCTATCATATTTTTGTCATGTCAGTATATATGCAGCTCTCATATATTTTTACTACCCATATTAGACTTTGGGCTAATATTTGGAATAATATGTGTCATTCCATTGATATTTATTTATATCTTGTCTGTGATCCTATCACCTTCATGTAGGCTGACTACTATTATATTTCTATCATGTCGGCATACTTACAGCTTGCATAATTTTTACTGGTCCCATATTATAAATTGGGCCAATACTTTGAATAAAATTAGCCATCCTACTTATATCTCTATGTGTGCATTTATTATGTGTGATAATTATGGGTGATTTCTCTTTTCTTTTGAATTCTTTTGAATTCTCTGTCGGATAAGCATTTTCCTCTTAGAAAGAGGCCAAGGAATTCCACACTCAAATGTCCATGGATGTGTAGAGATCTGATCAATGCTACACATATGAAGATGTCTCTGTTCAAGGCTGCATGTAAAAGTAAGACACAGGATGATCTTTTGAAGTATAAACTTTATAAAAAAAAATGTGCTTACTTCTTTAGTACGTGCAGCCAAAAAGCTCCACTTTTCGTGTCGAATTGATGAGTGTAAGGGGAATTTGCGGAAGAATTGGACTGCAGTTCATGAAGCTCTTTCCTGCAAGAAACTCAAACAGTCCCCCCCTTGTCATTACAGAAAAGCTGATGGATCTTTAGCGGACAAAAATTCTTCAGCAAGCGCCTTCAATTCGTATTTCACCACACTTCCTTCAGTTCCTATTCCACCCCACAGCACAGTAAGTAGTTTTTCCTTAGCAGAAAAGTCATTTTTCCTTTTCCCATGCAGTGATACCGACATTTCTAACATTATTTCTCAGCTTTCAAGTAGCCGTTCAGTTGATGGTTTTGGTTTGAGCTATAATGTTCTTTAAAAAATTGGTCAGTTTGCTTCTAACCCCATCTAACACATAACTAACCTCTCTCTTTCTTCTTGTGTTTTTCTCATTTATTTAAAGTTGTTAATGTTGTACCTTTCTTTAAAAAAGGTGATTCATCTCTAATTTCAAACTATAGACCTATTTCTCTCCTTCCTATAATCTCTAAGGTTGTTGAAAAAGTAATTTATTGTAGTGTATTCATTTGTATTTAGTACTAATACTACAGCAGGAAATTCTCTCTTAACCAACCATCAGTATGGCTTTCGTCCCAGTTTTTCTACCTTGCATACACTTTCAGATGCAACAGAGTTTGTGCGTGTTAATCTTGACAAGGCTAGTGGGTTTTGGATCTATTTCTTGACTTTTCAAAGGCATTTGACATGGTCGTTCACTCTGTTCTTTTGTCTAAATTATCTTCATTTGGAGTGCATGGAGTCCCACTTGAATGGTTTAGGTCTTACCTCTCAGAGAGATCTCAGTATTTTTTGGTTAATGGTGCTTCTTCCTCTTCCTTGCCTATTTTGAAAAATGTCCCACAGGGCTCTGTGCTTGGACCACTTTTGTTTTTAATTTATATTAATAATCTTGTTGATGGTCTTCATCCCCTTGTGCATTCTATTCTTTTTGCTGACGACAGTAACTTTTTCATTGCTGCAGTGGACCTGCCATCTGCCACTTCCCTAGCTCAAGGTTTTCTTGATAAAGTAAAAGATTGGTGCTGGTCAAATGGTATGATTCTCAACAGCCAAAAAAGTGCCATTGTACACTTCAGGACCCCATATCGTATGAGAGACGTAAGGGAGCCAACCATCCTGACTTACGGGAAAGATATTACACCGCAAGCTACTATAGTGAAATTTGTTGGTGCGTATCTTGACTGTTTTCTTTCTTTTAAACCCCATATAACTCATACCCGTTCTCTTGCCTTCGCCAATCTTCAATGTTATTCAGGGTTAACTCATTTCTTCCCCCAGATTTTATGCTTTCTCTTTATTATGCTTTTATTTTTATATAACTTTCTTATTGCTGTTCTGTCTGGGGAAGTAATAATAAATCTCTTCTCTGCTCACTTCAAAGAGCCCAAAATAAGGCAGTGAAGGCTACTTTTCTTCTACCTCCTTTTTACCCTTCCTCTGATCTTTATAACGATACCATAATAGCTCCGCTGGATCGTATTGTGGGTAAAAGTTACCTTTATTTAGCGCATTCTGCTTTTATAGGTACACTTCCACCGTCTCTGCAGCAGTTTTTCTTTCTGTCAGGCTCATGTAGGTACTCTTCTTTTTTACGTAGCTCTTATCGCAGATTCATTTTACCTAAACGATCATCAACAGCAGGTCAAAGGTCTCCTGTTTATCAATTAATTCTACTATGGAACTCCATCCCTCCTGATGTCCCTCTATCTCTTTCTGCAAATGCAGTTTCTCACCAGGTCTTTCCAGTATAGTAATTTTTTTCCCTTTTTTCTTTTTTTGAATTCCATTCTAATTTATATGTCTCTCTTCATTTAATATATTTTTCTGATTAAAAATTCTTTTTTTATTCAGTCCTAATTTTTAATCTCTTTTGTTCGTTTAAATATATTTTTTTCAGTTATACGTTAAGTTTCCTTCGAAATCCCCTATTTCATAAATGTCTCTTGATCCAGTTTTTTTTTTTTTTTTTTTTTTTTTTGTATATGTATGTGTTTTTTTCTATGTGTTTTATAATAGTGTCTTATTTTGTTTTGTTAGCCCTTTACGAGCTGAGCCTCTTGGGCGTTTAAAAACCTTACGTTTGTACTTTTTCTTTTTATTGTTAATAAATTGATTGATTGATTGATTGATTGAAAATCAAGGAAAGTGGCAGCTACTACAGCATTCTGCCTAAACAGAATCTTTTCTTCTCTCTTTTTTTCTTTTCCACAAATTGCATGGCACTTGAACATCATAGAGCTGTTCAATGGCTCATTTTAAAGGAAATAGCTAGGTCTAGTGCCATTTGTAATCCCTAAAAAAAAAAAATCAATATTTAACGAAAAATTTCATTTTTCATTTAAAATATTGATCAATGACGTCATAATCATACGTTGTAGTATATAAAGGCTTGGATAAAGCTGAAACCTAGTACAGGATAATTATGCAGCGGTACCACTATATATATTGGACAGAGTTAGCTGCCTGATAAACGGCATCTTTATTTGACGATATTTTGCATAAGCGACATCTTTTTCTTATTTTATTTTTTCTTTTCCACAGATAGCTTGGCACTGAAACATCAAAGAGAGAAGTTCAATGGCTCATTTTCAAGGAAACTGATAAGGTTAAAAACCCTCTGTAATTAAAATGAATTATTTGAAAAAAAGAATCAATTTTTTCGCTAAAAACTGCATTTTTAAGGCCAATCTTGATCAATGACGTCATTATTTTAGGTAGTAGCCAAGTTGCCTCTTACTATACCAATTAAGAAAAAGCCATAGGCTTTTTCCTGTTTGTAATTTCACAGTATCTGGGTTGCTAGCAGTAACTAGCAACTGTACATTAAAGACCGAACTCATAGTAAAGATCAAGCTTGGCACTGGACACATAATAGAGAGATGTTTAGTGACTGTTTTATTTCAGTTCAGATCCAGATTGTATCGGTAGCTAGCAACTTAGTAAGAGACGATCACGTCCAATGTTAAAAAATATAAAAACCCATAATTTGTAAAAAAAAAAAAAGACGACCTGGGTACAACCTACGATTATGACGTCGTTGATCAATCTTGTACCCGAAAAGTGTACCATAATTGAACCATAAAAAAATTAGTATTTTAAAAAAATCATTTTTTAAAATTATCATAGAAATTTTATATTAAAGGAAGAACTATAGCTAATCATTATGTAATTACGTAAAAGAATAAATATGGGTAGTAAAAATTTACGAGAGCTGCATATATACTGACATGACAAAAATATGATAGAATTCAGGGTACATAAGGGTAATAGGATCGCAAACAAAGATAAAGAAATATCAACGAGATGGCAGATACTATTCAAAATATTGGCTTAAAGTATAATATGGGACCAGTCAAAATTATGTGAGTTGCATGTGTGCTGACATGATAAAAATATGATAGAATTCCGGCTACAGGAACGCGATAGGATCACTAACCTAGATAAGGAAATAATAGTGGCATGGCACATATTCATCAAAATATTGGCCCAAAGTATAATGTAGAACCAGTCAAGATTATATGAGCTGCAGCTATGCTGAAATGACAAAACCATGAAAGAAATCAGCCTGCATAAAGGTGGTAGGATCACAAACAAACATAAAAAAAAAAAAATAACAGTGGGATGGCATATGTTATTCATAATACTTGCCCAAAATGTAATATGGGACCAGTGAAAATTATGTGAGCTGCAAGTTTGCTGACATAAGAAAAACATTATTGAAGCCAAGCTACATGATGGTGAAAGGATAATAAACAAACATAAAGAAAAATCAGTGGGAAGGCACATATTAGTATAGGTATTGGCACAAACTATAATGTGTGACCAGTTGACATTATGTGGGTTACAAGTATATTGACACGACAGGAATATAATGTAAATCAGGCAACATGAAGGTGACAGAATCACAAACAAACATAAAGAAATATTAGTAGGAAGGGAGATATCATCCAAACTATTGGCCCAAAGTGTAATATGGTACCAGTCAAAATTATGTGAAGACAGTAAAGAAAAATAGATGAATATTTTGAGAAAATCAAGTAAATTCCTACAGAAACAATTCAATATATTACAATAAAATAAATCTAAATCCATCACTTTAATTTTCTGTATTCGCAGCACATAAATTGATTTCATTCTGATCATTGAACTTAACCACTCTTCCAGATTGGGTTTTATACAGGATGTCACCTTTACTGGACCAAACATTACGTAAGCCAAGCTTTTACTTGGCATATGAAGGAAGTTGTAAGCGTGGTTTTGTAAGCGTCTCAGAAAATAGTATCCCAGATCCTTTCAAATCCTTCTTTTGTCTGAGAAGCAGTTGACGAACTCGTAAGTTGCAAAATTCTACAACTATGGGTCTGGGTTTTGCAGACGGTTTGCCAATTCTTTTGGATGATACAACATCAGACTGAATAATTGGTATGCCAGGAAATTTCCCAGCACATAGTGACAAGAATCGATTTTCAGTGTTTTCAATGGAGGCATCTTCTTTCACTTCAAAGACAATAATTTGGTTGCTCAAAGCCTGCCGTTCAAAACCGTCATTTAATTTTGCCAGGTTGGACTGGATAGGCTGGAAAGAGTTTTCAAGGTCTTTCATGGATGACTCTAAAGTAGCCAAAGAAGATTCAACAGAAAATATGCGTCTGTTATAGCTTTCAAGGATTTTTCTAAATAGATTACTAAGATCTAGGTTGAGACCAGCATACACATCCTGCTTGATTGCATCCAGCTTATCTGAAGAGACAGTGACATTATGTTGCATGAATGTATGTTCCTCTTTCATTTTAACCACTGCCTCATCCACCTGGGAAGAGATCTGAGCCAATACAATGCCATCAAGTAACCCTTTCACTGAAGATTTAAGGTTGTCAGGTTGCAATGAATCTGGTAGCATTTTATTTTTGATTTTTATGCTATTTATGTGGTTAGTGAGCATGAGTAGTTGTTCTGAAACAGATTCTGATCCAGAGAATTGGATTGAGCTGTCAGACCTTAGTTCACAAGGTGGCTTGCGTTGACTTTTTATT
>JAQQPU010009073.1:0-33799 GCA_029168905.1 Artemia sp. Kazakhstan ARC1039
GCCATCCCAGACAGTATACAGTAACCTTAAAACGTTGGGATGGCCGCACCATCTTATGATGAATATCTCTCTGTGGGATGAGAGAGCTGTTTTAGAAGACACGCGTTTTACGGCTACGTCTTTCCCATAATATTTTCTATAGTAAACAATGGTTCCTTCTCGAGAATTTATTCCAAGCTGCAATTCTGGGAAGTAGGAAATACCATCCTTAAATATTTGACCCGATGACGATTGTTGCTTTCTATAGCTGCCGAATGTTCCCAGAGGCATTGCCATTTTATAATAAATAATGTAGAGTAACCCTTTTCGCCTTAAATTTATTTTATCCAAACAATACAAAACTGATTAATTAACACAAATTAATTCTTAGATTACTGTGTCACTGTTCACCGTAGATGTATTCTGTCTTCTTTGGTCACCTGTTACCAACTGATAACTATTATTAAATTAAAAGTTTTATATCTATTACGTAATCGTTTCAGATCATGACAAGAGAACCGAACATCCTCTCTACTACAGAACTGAAACCTATTCGAAGGGCGATTATCGACACAGAGTTCATTGCAATAGTAAACGCAAAGGAAAATGTAATATATGCTGTTTCCATGTTGGTTATAGACGAGGACGGAAGCGATATATTCGCTGAGAGTTGGAATCTCACGTATAATCTCAAAGGTTATGCCCCCTTTGCTCACAGGTATGGATTTATACTCGCTAATTCACCTACATATCGTCTGGCTAGAAGGGAAATAACACCTAGATACAGAAAAAGAAGTACGAAACAACTGGGTTGTTTGCAATTAACCATAGAAATACTACAGAGAAACTTAAACATAAAATACTTTTTCTGTAAGAGTATTACCCAAACAGACCTTTTAATATTGAAAAAATACCGTGCCCTCATTATTTGCAATGAATTTGAAAAAAAAAACTCGGAATGCGTAAAGTATGACGGTGTTCACCAGCCGTTACTAGAGATAAGGCACTATAAATAATTCTTATTTGACCCGGTGTCTAAAGAGTACAAAGCTTAAGGGAGCAATCTATTCGTGAAACGTAAAAAGGTGTACCAAAGAAAAAGAGACGCCCATAAGAGTAAAAACAACAAGAAAAAGAAAAATAACAGAAAATTCTAATTTTTCCCCTTTCATCCCTGATAACTTGACAAATAAGAGTCCCTTTGAATGCAATAAATGGTTACAGCAACAAATATTAAAATAACACATTTGCAGATACCGGTACGCAGGTAATCGTCAGCCAAAGGTCTAGTACGACATCGAAAGAGACGATTTAAATGGTATGTTACTAATGCTAACTTACAACCAGAAGAAAATAACAATCTAAAAGAAAGATAAACATGGTAAGATCACTAAGCAACCTACAATTCAGTAATCGTAACCCAGCGATTGAAACCTCATGGAAACTCAAAAAAAGCCATAGCATGGATGATATTAATGAATCCTTAAGACAATGGGTCCTAATCAAAACAGTTGAAGATCTTGACTGTCCCAGGCTATATTTTCTTTTAAAATCTCCGAGGAAAACCTTGGAAGACAGAATAATCCTAAGATTAAGGGCAAGCTTAGTTTTTTATAATTTTAGTGCTCGTGCGATGACAAGAACACTTGAATATACAAGGCTAAGCGCCAACTTAGCATTCCAAATTGTAATACTAAAAATCCCAACGACAAAGTATGCCCTAATATCTGATTTTATTGCAAAGAACCTTTGGTATGATCAGGAGGATAATGGCGTCACCAAAATTTGGCTTCCTAGATTTCTCTTTATTCTAATAGACCGAGGACATCTTCTAAAGGGAGAAAACTTCCTTAAGGCCCTGTATGACAAGTGTGTAAATCTCCAAACCATCAACCCAATAAATCCAATAACAAAATCCACTAGTTTTCAAGTCACCCCACGGGACTACAAACATGTGAAGAAAATAACTGCAAATTTCTTTCAAGGAGACAAAAATTTCGGAACCAAAGTATTCCCTGGCTTTGACGTAATTGTGTTTTGCCAATTACATATAAAGTTAAGTTTTTCCGTAGTAAGAATAATAAAACACCCGTTTTCCTTAACCGAATTGTGCCGCAAAGTCATTCGACAAAGTATGCGAAAGAGTGACACTCGCCACATTGGAAGGTCTGTGCCTCCCAAACCGATTGTTAGTATATTTAATGCACTTGAATAAGGACAAAATGATGAATGTAACGTAATATTCGAAATCAAATTTCTCAGTTCAAATGTATAATCATGGGAAAATTACCGACTTACCAATATATTAACATCGTTAGGTTCAAAGGCCGTGTTACCAAACGATGCACCCATATTAAAACTAAAAGCCGATATCCGTGAAAGAAATTGTGTGCATAAATAGTCCTGTAAAAAAAAACCTCAACCAATATATCAGTTCCCAAGAACAATTTAATTACTCTTTTGTCAAAAAATTGAAAGCCAAAAATTTCACAAACAAACGATCTAACTGCAAGTGCCTTTGGTTTAAATCACCCTTTTCAATAACCTGATGATGACCGTCCACAAGGTCACCATACTATCTAGCGTAGTTTATCTAGAGAGATCATTTCTTATGTGAAAATGCATAATATAAATAGGATAATAGTGTATTACTAGGTTGTATACTCTATAAGTCAACAAGCAAAAATCCCAAGATAAAAACTGTTCCTTATAAATTGACAATCAAGACAGAAAAGTAGAATAAAATGTTAATTAATTCAGATATTAAAGACCTAGTTCAAAACTACAAATACAAGACCTCAATTTCATTTGTCGATTTCCCTTATCGAGTCAAATAGTCCATGCAATAATAATCTAAATTGTTGTTTGAAAACCGGCCATAAAACTACAAAATATATTTATCCAAATATTCACGCCACAGCCCAAGATATTGTAAAACATGGAATAATCTTCAAACATGAGAATTTGTTGCTCGCAAGTCATAATGCTTGGAAAATATATATGAAGCTAGATCCCAAACGATTTGAGACCTTATTCCAACAAGTAATGAGACTAGAGAAAAATACTAACGAACTCAACAACTCTATATTTCAATTCTTAAAATCAGATAAGAGCGTGCAATCGACCAAAGACATGCATAATAAGGAGAAAATAGGAGACTCATTTCCCATTATTCCTAAACTAAAATCAAAATTCATAATAGATGACTTTGACAAGAAAATGGCAGAAATTGGTATGGCTCTAGGAACCAACAACAGAGAAAGCTAAAGAAGAAGAGCATTAAGTAAAATGGAAAATTCACTAAGTGAACTTACAACAATAAAATCCACCAAAAATCCTCACGCATCTACACCCAGGAAAAGCAAACTATGATGGGAATTACGCCATGTGAAATGAATTGCCAAGCATATGGACATACCTTAAACAACTGTGGCAAGATCACATCGCAAACAACATTACCAAACAGATACCACTGAAAGGGAAAAAGGAAAGTATCAACAAACCACGAAGAATACAAGATGCTAACCTAAAAAGGTTTGACAAATCAACGAAAAAGTACTCAACCCCCATATAGACCATGAATATACGAGCCCTATAATGGAAAGCGAAAAAGATACCACGACAACCACACCCATGCCTGGGATACTAGCAAAAGAAATACAGTCCTCAATATCGGAAACCACAACAAAAACAGTCCCGGACCTAATCGAACTCGATAAACCTATCACCAAGAAAGTTAATTACCTTAACAAACCAAAACCAACGTCATTTACAAAGTGGGCATGGACCATAGGTATGACATTCACAGATACCCATTCTTTTGGCAAAGTACTTATATATCATAGAGCAAGAATCCCAATAATCCATACTGAGACACAAACTATATTAGTTCAAGAGTACAGTGACCATAGCAAGAAGAAAAGTTCCGAAAATAAGAAAAAAGAAGAATACGTACCCGAGGAATGTTGGACAGTAGACGGCAAATATATGTGTGCCAAACTAGCCATGGCCGACGAGCCAATTGAAGACAATATCGAACCATTACCTGATCTAAATGAGAAAAACGTCCTAAAAGTATCAATCCACCAATCCTTCTTAATATTGTATAGGCAGAGACTACAAGCATTATTCGTATTGTTCAATGAAGAAAAACAAATTTAAAACAAAGTATAACAAGAAACTTTGAATTATTTTTTCGAAAAAGCATATACCGCAGATCTACGAGTCTAATTCCAATTGTCGGAGAACTCGCTTCTCGCTTATTTGAGTTATCAACCGAGGAAGACTTGGATGTCGTAAGGGAAATCGTAAGGAAACTAAATAACGCCATGAACATGACCTTGCATGTCCAAATAATACAAGCCAGTATAGCCAATTATCAAAGAGAAAAAATTGAAGCAATTGCAAAGAAAATCTCAGGACAGTAAATATAATGAATTACTTGAAGAACGAGGTGGACCGTGTGATAACGGACAAGAGCATCACCAAGGTGTTACTTGACATAGTGACAATGTCGTTGCTTAACCTAGCAACAGATGTTAGCAAATTCGAATTCACTTTATTTCCCCTGCCGGAGGAACCTTATCCTACGACCTAGTGTAGATCCTTCTAACCTAAAAAGTATTTTGGACGAAATAAAAACGCATCTAACGTTTGGCCTGCATTTAAATGCAGAGCACGAAGTGGCGAACCTATTCCATTATTACACAAAACTGAAGGTTAACATCACAGAGATAAATGAACAATTGTTCGCAGTAGTAACAATTCCATTAATAAATCAGCAATCTATATATGACTTATATAAAATTTCTACATTTCAAGCTAATATAGGAAAGACTAATTCATTCATGACTATTACGCCCAAAGCAGAATACTTGCTCGTTGACCAAGACAGAAGAAAATATGCTTTGGCTAACCCACTGGACCTAAAGGAATGTGTATCATTCAAAAATCTAATATGTCAGCTAACTTTGCCCATTTACAACGTCAAACCCGGATCTTGTATGTTAGATATATTTTTAAATGAGACCCAACAGGAAGAAATCCCTAATTCTTGTGAAGCTTTAATAGGAAGTACAAAACGAGAGATATTCATTCATCTTAGAAATGATCTGTGGCTATTTTCTGTTCCAAAAGAAACAGTTGGAACCCTATCATGTCATAATAATACAGAAAGAATTGATCCAAGTTACAGAACTTAATTACTATTACAAGATGTAGGAGCGATAACCATAAAGCAAGGCTGTCGACTGGTAACCCAAGAAACAACAGTACAAACACCATTAATAACTACGAGCACGAATATAATAAGTTCTAAGGTAATCAATTTCAAACCAGTCAATTTATCGTACACCATTCCAAGTATTAATAACGAGGAAGTAAAAACCTCAATATGGTCTAAAATAGAGAATATAAAGGGAACTCTACCGCTTACAAGAATAAGAGAAGCACTAGACTCCCAGATTCCCCTTGTCACTAATGAAGACCAAAGATTAACGTACGTAGAAAGTAGATACGGACTATCTTCAACAAATTTTTGGTGGAATATAATCTTGACCATATGTTTTGTGTTCATGATTTCCCTAAATATAAGAATGTTATTAACCCTGAACTTTGGAAAACTCTTATACCGCCGAGGCAAAACCCAAAGAAAGATCACATTGTACCAAATGAGATGCAGAACCTAAACCCGGAACTCCCAGAAAACCGTTAAGCCAAGTAAAAAGGATAGACATTATCAAGCCAGTGGGTATAGAGGTCCTCATTCGTTCATGCTATGTCCAGTCCCACATCTCTAATTATTGTTTATGTAAAATTATGCGGCTTTAACGATGAAATATAAGTTTCTCAAACAGCATGGACGTGCGTGAACAATAAAGGCATAAAATATATAGTAAACTAAGACCTCATATTTAACTTTGTGAGCAACCTCATGTTTAGTTAGATAGTTAAGATTAAATGTAGAATTAGTTGAGCGTTAAAGAACGTTTAAAATGAATTAAGCGCAGCAACGTGTGCTGAAAGTGTATATTGGTATTTTTCTTGAAATTTTAAATTGTATTAATTTTACTTTTACTTGATCATTTTTCCAATGTTTACTGAGTCTGTCTCACAGTAACCCAGTATTATTGGATTATACCAAAACCCATGTGAAGTTTTCTTTTAAATTGAAAATTGTTTATTTGATTTAACATCGTTAATGCGATTACTTACAACTATGTCATCAAATAATAGTTACCGTATAATATGCTAAATTAAGTTATGTACTATTCCTTTATGTACTCACAGAGAACATATGATTCTGCCTAGGTATTTATATTCTACGAATCGAAGTAATATAATGGAAGTCAATCATGGTGTACAAGCAACTCAACACAGATATAACCTAGTAGCATTTACCTTTATCATTCATCAACCACCGATAAGTACTCACAAGAAAAATACCTGAAGACAATATTGTGACGATAAACGCGGTTACCAAAACCTATTACCAGGTAAAACTGCTACGAACAATATCATCAAACAGAATACCGCATACTTATCTAATGACAAATATCTAGAAAACCACCCCGACCTAAGCATGTCGCAAAACTGCATAATATTCGTCGACAGACGGCAAGGTCCCAAGCATTAAATCCTGGACCAAAATTAATTCTGCAGGTTAATCCCTCATTAATTACGTATCTTAAACCACGGATCAAAGACAACATGTTGAAAAAACACCCTAAAATCAAGTTTTCACCCAACCGTAATTATTATTAGATGTCGCAAAACAGCCCATAGTCCATACAAAGAAGAGCCAAATATGAACAATTTTACGGGAAACATAAACTGTACGTGTATCAAATTTTTCCCTAGAATGAAGTGCCCAGAGAAGAGACCCCAACCCAACTATTAACGTAGTAATCCCAGTGATTAATCCCTCAACTATTATGTACCTCGAAAACAAATCAACAACTGGATGCGGAAATAAACTATTAAATCAAATTTCAATCAACCCGCAGAGAAGAATGTTATGTTCTATAACAAGCTGATACAAACCCATCGTATATGATAAGAAAAAGACAAGCATGAACAATTATAAACGGGAATACAACCTATAAACATTTTGAAATTCTTACCCCAAGTATAAAGTGCCGAAAATGGAAAACCAAGAAGAAAAACCATAAACAATTAACCAATACTGACATAAATTCAATGGAAACCAAATTAAAGTGACAGAGTATGTGAGTGCTAAAGAGACACGTAGGATGATGAACTAAGTGTGAAGTCTTATGTATCTACCGTTTAACTCTAGTGAATATTAAGAAAGATATCAAGAAACAGATGAAACAAGTGACATTATTCCAGTGCTACTCCCAGATATTAAGTTAAAATCTCTTAATAATGTGTCAGTTCGTTTCTTTTACAAGTTGCTTTAAATTCATATATATTTGTGTGTTACAAGTTAGATGTAAAAAGCTGCTTTTTGAATTCTATAGCTCATCGTATCAGTATAGCGTCAGGTGGAAGTATAATGTAGTATTAGAAGTAGTGAACGTGTATTTTCAGTAATCAGTATCATGCCAGGTAGTAGAATAATTGCAATGTCAGAAACAAGAGTTAACTTGCTTCCGTTGTGTTAACATCTAATTGGTGTTTTCACTCTTGGTATTTGCCAGTCGAAATTCCCCGTGTGTAACTTGAACATTTACAGACCGCGCATGTCCCTGGACTTTCCTAAGTGATTTTCGTGACCTAGGTTCTTGTTAATTGGATTATAGGATTTGAATTATAGTTCTGAACAGTGAAAGAAATAAGAGGTGAGATTTTTAGTTCCAAATAGCTCATGTCTGACACAAAGGATCCTCCTGAAACAGACATAGATGTCTTACCTTTCCTGCCTTCAAAAAGAAACTTAACTAGAACCCCCCCCCCCCAACTCCTATGTCTAAATCAACCACACATCTTAAGGAGATACAAGCCCTAAAAATCCTTCAAGCTAAAAGTACCGGTGAAAACCCTGGCAAAAAAAGAAAAAATTATGCAATTAGATCACCCCCTGAGGAACCCCAACCCGAGATTATATCACTCCCTGATGATTACCAACCAATTGAATCGCTTCCTAGCTCTTTAGATCAGCCATACTATTTCATTGTGACCATCAAGAAAACCAATGGTCAACCTTTTACTAGAGATCGGTTAAGGGATATTAGAAAGCCTATATTTTTACTAGCTAACTCAACTTTTGAAGTAGTTTTCCTAAAAGACGGTCTGATAGATCTTTATTTTACCTCTCACAAGGCCGCAGATTCAGTTCTTTCAAGGTCCAAGGAATTAATCGTTGAGGGTTCCAAAATCTTTGCCACTTCAAAAGAAGTAGAAAAGTCCTATAAATACGTGGTTTATGGTGTTGACACTGGTATACCAATAGAGGAATTTACAGCTGAACTAATTGATTCTTCGGGTCATCGGGTCCAACCAACAACAGCCACAAGACTCAACTTAAAAAATGATGGTAATCTTGTACCCAGTCGCGCAGTGCTCATTGTATGCAAAAATGAGTTGCAAAGAGAAGTTTTTCTGTGTGGTGTGGACCTTCGCCATAAGTCCTATAAACCAAAGCCCCTACAATGTGCAATTTGCCTAGCTCATGGTCATAGCAAAAATAATTGTAAACAGTCACTCCAATCATGTCGAAAATGTGGTAAACCTAGCCACGTTACAGAAAAATGCACCGGGAAAGACGCTTACTGTAAAAATTGTAATAATAAGGGGCAAACGGCACTTGAGAAGCAACTTTGTCTGACCTATCATAAGAGAGCCGAGATCCTCCGAACCTCTGTGAGATTGAACTTGCCCTACTCTGTTGTAGCCGCTACAATCCCTAGAGAACCAACTCCAAGTCAATCCTTAAATAGCCAAACTGAAGTTTTAAAGAACCAGAGAAAAAAGGTCCCACCCCCAATAGATAAAGGCTTCTCATTTACCCAATGGTCCACTCAATTTCCTCAACTTGAGGCCAAATCGTAGCCGTCCTCTTCCCAACTTCCAATTTTATCACATCCACAAATTATTCATCATCACAATCAAGAATGGCAAAGGTTAACCACATACCTCGCAGTTTCCCATCTTATCAAGGTAGGCAGTGAACCTGTTGAACTGAAAAATATCCTTAAAAAAAAGGCCATTACTACGTTCCTAGGAGAGGAAATCTGGCCAAAACCTACGGTCAAACTTTTATCCTTCAAAGAAGGCATGGAATGCCATTCTAACTCAACATTTTCTACGATCCCAACTGTTACCAAGTCTCCTAGAAATTTGAAAGAATCACCAGCACTCGAAAGGATGGTAGAAGCACCAAGCCATAGCAAAAAAAAAAAAAACAAGAAAAAGCCGACCAACACAGCAACACAGAATTTGACGACCCCTCACGAAGTCTCTTCGGGCGAGGATGAAGTTCAAAGCCAAACCCAAGCGAGAAGATACCCAACAAGAATGCCTGACGACTAGTTAATGTGTGACTTTTCGTTTTTAACTAATTTATCCCTTTCAAATAACATTACTTTTAATTATTCCGATATAGAAAGTAATCAGCATGCCAACCCCATAAGCAGCCCCGATGGTACCATAACTCATGCTAGTTGTAATTACCTTGATATTCTCGATTTTGCTACCAATGTGAAGCCAAAACTAGTAAATAATAATTCCCTTAATTTTCTTTGTTTCAACATCAGAAGCATCCAGGATAAGTGGCTCAAGTTTAAAGATTTAATTTCATTCAATGGTGTCTGCCCTTTTGACGTAATAGGATTAGCAGAGACATGGCTTTCCAATAATGATGACACTAGTGATTTTTCACTCCCTGGTTACCAAATAATCCATATGCCCAGGAGATCTCAGCCCTTACCTGTTCGGAGGGGTGTCCCGCAAGGCTCCGTTCTATGCCCTATTTTATTTCTCCTATATATCAATGATCTTGTTATGGACCTGGGTCCTTCAGTGTACCCTGTACTATTTGCTGATCACTGCAACTTCTTCATCACTGGCACCAATTTACCATCGGCAATAACCTCTGCCCAAGTCCTTCTGAACAGAGTCCAGGCGTGGTGCCTTACGAATAACATGACCATTAATAGCCAAAAAAGTCAAATAGTATTATTCAGAACCCCATACAACAAAGACGTAATTCAACCTGTTCTTGGTCTCAAGTACTCCTCCGACATCCTCCCACAAGTGGAGGTTGCCAAGTTTCTTGGTGTATTTATTGACTCATGCTTGTCCTTCTTTAACCATATTTCTTACATCACAGCAATAATTTTGAGACAAGTAGCTATGATTAACCGTGTGAATTATTTTCTTCCTCCTGACATCCTAGTTACCTTCTATTATTCCTTTATTTTTCCTTACCTTTCTTATTGCGGATCAGTTTGGGGAAATACAAACCGGTCTTTCACTAAATAATTCAAATTTGCCCAAAACTGTGCCATTAAAGCAGTTTTTCGGCTTCCCCGTCTATATCCAACCCGTGATTTGTATTCAGATTTTGGCATAGCTCCACTTGATCAAATCATACAACAACTAAACTTATCGCTTGCTTACTCTGCTTTTCACAATAATCTTCCACCTCAACTACTAACCTATTTTAACATTAATAATTCGGAAGCCCACTGTGTCCGTTCATCCAATAAAGTCTTTATAATTCCTAAATGCGTTTCTAGTGCTGCCCAGCAATCTCCCATTTAAAAATCCATTATTCAATTGAACAAAATACCCCCCCAGTGTTGAACTAGCCACAAGTTTCTGCAAGCTGCATAAAAATGTAAAAAAAAACTTGATAATATAATTTAATCTTTCAATTTTTAACCAATTTGCTTTAATTACCCATGTTTTATTCTTCTATCTTTTTTTCAGTTTTATTTTAATTTTTTTTCTTTCTTTGGTCCTTAACAAGTTCTCTTCTAGGATCTTTATTGTTATTGATGTTTGTGTTATGTTTTTATTCGAATAAATTGAATTGAATTGAATTGAAAGCATGTAGAATTATTAGCATATCAGGTGAAGGTATTTTCAGTATTAGCTGGAGGAAAACAATATCCATATATTGAATCATATAATCAGTAATATTATAATCAAAAATATCTATTTAGTAAAGAACTTTAAGTGATGCTTCGAAAATATAAACATCATGAAGTAGTGAGGAATATGCAAAATTTACAACAAAATTAAATCCATAAATCACTAGAATCTCTTTGATCGAAATTCAACAAGTGAAAGGAAGGAAGAAAAGGACGAGAACTGGAGGCACAGCGATGGGGACATCGATAACAGTGGGAAGCGTAATATGTAACGTGATCAAAATTAAAAAAACCGCTAGATATCTTTTAAACTTTTCCCCTTCTATTTAAAAATATGTATGTAAAACTGAACTGCTTAAACTATTAACCTAAAATCGTGAAACCCATAGAAGTAAATTAAGTGATGCCCGCTTATACAAATTAAAAATAGCTATTAAAAATACACTGTATCTCATCTGAAATAAACTTTGTAGAATATTTTCCCACAACAAATGTTTAATTGCAATCAATGAATCTTGAGCAAAAAAGATAAACTGTGACAGAAACATGAGATGAATTTCAGTTTAATTAAATTTTGCGTGACAGGCGGTCAATAATATAGTTCATTTTTAGGAAGTTGAATCACCAAAGTGTCAAGAGAAGCTAGAATTTATGAGATAAAAAATAGGTACAAGAGAAACAATGTATTAAATGCATTCGATTTGCTTTTTCTGGACATATATTTAGCAATAAATAGTTCGAAAACGGATTTTACTATGTTACTGAAACAAATTTTCATCTCAGTAAATTGTAAGTAATCTTGAACTAAGTGACATGTTATTACCCCACTTAAATTTTTTTTCTGCAAAAGTTTCTTAGTAAAGTTTATGCAACCACCCGTTGCATAAAACTTTATCGACCTATGCCCCTTGGGCATAACATACAGTGTTTTTCCCAAAGTTCTTGGGGTATGTTTCAGCCCCAAAGGCCTTGTTATATGATCTTTGTACTATTTTAAATAAAAAGATATCTTGAAATTTCCATAGGATGTATTTGGGGAGATGCAGGGGCAATTTGCACCCCAATCACTTTTGACAATTAAAAAGGGCACTAAAACTTTTAATTTACAATCAAATGAGCAACCATTTAGTTATACTATCAAGTTAAAACATTAAGGATCGTTCATAGGCACTGCTGGCACATAGGACATAGGAACAACTTTTCAGTTGTTGGGCATTTTTTTTAAACAGCAACAAGTAACAAACATTTTTCCCAACCATACTGCAGGAGGAATTGTTCCCTGAGCTCTGTATCGCCAAACAGAGCTTCAATCTACTGTTCTACAATATGGTCATATTTTCGAATTAGATTAAAAAAAACACAATATTGTAATTAACAGTAAACAATTAGAAAAAGAAAATAGACCGACTTATTTTTAATGCAGACAAAGACAACAACAGAGTATTATTAAAGTTTTTGTTAAAATATCTTTTAATTAGACAGGAAGAAATAGTAATAATTACCTTAAATTAAAATCACATACACCTTGCATCTGGATGGAATGAAATTTTGTCTGTTTATGTATGACTGTAGATGTTCCTTTGGTGCAAGAATTTAAATATGAGTACCATAAATGGCTCCATTAACACCAGAGATATTGTTTAATTGTCTAAGGCTATCAATGGTTTCACTAACCCCACCACCATTTGGCCATCTAATAGCCTGAGGAGCGTGTTCATATGACATCCACAATTCTCCTTCACCACGATGCACAGAAGACTTTATGAGACTAAATCTGTCTCCAGTAGACCGATAACAGTCTGGAGTAGCAAGGAGCCAAATTGTCAACAGTACTTGCTTTTGAAATGGCAAAGGTTTTGCTGGGACCATATTGAGTGTTGCTGTCTTTTCACACAAAATTTCAACAGTCCCTCTTTCAAGTCTAAAATGACACTTAAAATCTATATTTTGCATATTTTGAATTGCTTTTTCAAAATAAGTTTCCACTTTTGGAACCTGCGAGAAAATTAAAAGAGAAAATTTATCTACATGTATTTCAAAATAATACCTAGGAAATGCTTATTGATACTGCAACCAAATAAAAATTGGTACTTGTTAAGAATCCAGAAACCACGCGGGAAAGACTGCATTGAAATCTCAAAAATGCTTAGTGAAAAACAGGTTTTTGCTGCATAGTGAGGTAATGATCACTCCATGACAAAGATTTAAACTTTAGTTTTTTGTGGTTAAAGGGGCAACAAAAGTACCTAGGTTAGTTTACGTATTTAATATATCCTATGTTTTACCCCCACCCCCTAATGTGGAAATATATAGCCCAAATTTGTTTCTGAAGTATTATGTTTTCATCCTATTTTGTTTTATTTCATTAGCATTAACAAAACTTCACCTATCGCGTGGTTTCTGAATTCTTACCGAGTAGAGGAGACCAGCCCACGATCGGCAGGCTCTGACTTTTTCAATTCTCCAGGCGTTAATTCAACCGATAGGAAGGTTGCTCAGTATGCCAAAGCAAAGGTAACTCAGTAGTATCATCCCAGAAAAAAAAACAATTAGGAATACTCCCCCACTGTTCTAGCTGGAAGCTGCTCTTTCCAAGTGGCCAAAATTGCTGAAAAGTATACGGCTACAAAAGTATAAAAGAGTACGATCAGTATAAAAAGCTAGAGAATCAGCTTCAGTAAGGTTAAAAAAACCCTGAGAGAATGTTCATTTCAAATTTTAAATTGATAGATCAACACCAAAAGTGAGCCGCTCCACTAATCTTGACGTTCCACCTGCAACTGTTGGAGGTGCCAGTTTCATTTCAACTTCCGTCTTTAAGACAATAGCTGTCTCGTCAGTTAGCAGAAAGTCTCTTAATCTAGTCTTTTTCAGCAACTGAACCTCAAGTTATTCAGTTGCTACGTCTATGATAATGACAATATAGTGAACGGGATTCCCTTTCTTGCTCTTCAGCCCAACTAGAATATAATCGCCAACCTTGATGTTCTCAGTGTCAAATTGGTAGCTGCTGGCAAGGGGCTCGTCTTCAATGTCCATACTGTAGTCTTAAGAGTGGTTGTATACAGGTTCACCTATGTCAGAATCGTCACTCTCATTACGACTCTTGTTGAGAGAAACAAGCCTTTCGTTTTTTAGCCTTTTCGCTTCTCTGACTTTTCTTCATTTCCAAGACTAGGGCTTTCTTGGCAGATGCAGCGTTTATCTCGGCAGTAAGGCGTTCTTTCACAGGGGTGTCGGTGAGCACTTCTGACTTCTTCATATTTTTTTTCCTGTTAATTTTTTGCAGTGAGCCTTTCGGGAAGGGGTTCGGAGCTGAAACCTGTGTTGCTTCAGTATCGGCGTCTATGTTAAAATAGGAGTCTAAATGTCCCACAGGACTTGCGCTGGGCATAGAAACTTAATTGGTGGGTTTTTCACTCGATGTTGTTGGTGGTCTATTTGAGACATATGACGAGAGGAGCTAATAATCCTTGAATACACCTCTGTTTTTTAGGATGATCCCACTTGCTCTGAGTCCATTGATTATATTCCCAGGAGTGAAAGCCTTCGGATATGCTTTCCCAAGCAGTTTGGCAATGTTATACATTGTTATAGTTTTATATTTATGGGCAGTCATTGAACTTGCAGCTTCCCGGTTGTAGTAGGTCTTGAGTTGCCCCATGACTGTCCTGTCTAGAGGCTCTAGTTTGTAAGTAGCATGGGGAAGGACAGTTAAAAGTACTAGGCCATTATTTTTAGCCAGATCAAGCAATTCAGTGGTGTATCGGCTGATGTGGTTATTTAGCACCAGAAGTTCGGGGGACTGTTTGGAGGGTTTTGCATGATTGATAAAATGCTGCAAGTAATCCAGAAAAAGGGAGACCAGTCATCCAGCCAGAAGAATTTTCTGAGCCGGTCATGATGGTTCCCGGTGGAGCCCCTTGAGTAAAATTTACGGACACTGTTTCCTAGGGGAAATAAACAGAGGGAGGACTTTGTTCTGAATGGCATTAACACCATCACAGATCGTGGTCAACTGGCCTCTTTCCGCTGACGTGACTTTCCCTACTTGCTTCAGCCCTCGCCGTGCAATGATTTTACCAGGCTTGTGGACGGTTGTCAAACCCGACTCGTCTAAATTCCAGATGTCTTGTGGTCTGAACTTGTGTTTATCTATGACCCACTCCAGGTTGTCAAAGAAAGTTGCTACAGTGTGACGGTTGAAAGCCCGTCCGAGGCTTGTACCTTTTGGCGTTTTTATGGCGAGCCATAAAATAACGATACCAATACTCACTAAGTTTCTAGTCCTTTTTCATGCTCCTAAGTAAATGTTTGTCTTGTGTTATAACCGGGTGTAAATAAACTCAGGTCCAGGCTTTGCGGAGGAATATTCAGCTGCTCAACTTCTTTCAAGTAGTCTTGCAGTGTTCCTCTAGGGACACCCATGGCACTTGCAGAGGATCTGACTGACTTCTCGTCGACTAAGACAGAAAAAACTGATATGATATTCTCAAAATATGCTGTTTACTCAGCTTTTATAAGTATGGCCCACGTTCGGACGCCTTGTTTCGGCATGCCGAACCTTCTCCGGACATTGTGGCCAAACGTGGGAATTCGCAATCTCGCGGGATTAAAAAATGTTAGCAGCAGACCGGTGTAGATAGCGCGTCTCGGAAGATACTAAAAGATAGGCAGTTGATCAGAGAATACAACGTGAGTCTATGTCCTATCAGGTATTTTTAGTTAGGCGTAGAGCTTCACACAAAACTTGAACAAGATTCAGGATTTACTCACCATAAAACACGATCCAATCTGATATTATTGGTAAAATCGTTAATCCAGGGCAGCCATTTTAAAAACATACAGTACCATCTGGCGGAGCTTTTGCAATCTACCAGAAGTCTTCATCTGTTTTTAAATTGAGATAATTTACTTTGGCCGAACGTGGGCTCTGCCGATCTTGGGACGGTCTATTCTACCTAGAAATTTATAAAAGAACTATATTCTAAACAAACAATGACAGCATGGAATAGTAAGGACAAAAAATAGCTTTAAAAAGTTTAATATAACACATGACTGCACAAAACTTACATTTCCAATGTTGTCCTGAAAACAAGGAAAACAAATCTAGTCAATTTCAAAATAAGGAACTTAACAGAAATTTGTTCTCATAATTTTTTCTTTGGTAATTTTTTTTATTATACCGTATTCTTCATACTTGGAAAATCCACCTCAACACTTTACCCCAACCCTCCTAATGTACAAATATATGGCACAGATTATACATTTCCAAGGTGTTTTTCTGCTTCTTGGATTCATCAGTGTTGATTCAGCTCCATGCCTAAGACTCTAGGCAGGCATGCCTTTCCAAAAACTAACCTGACAAGTATGTGTCCAATAAGAGAGTCATGCATACTCCTGCCATTTACCTGTGCCACAGCCATTTAAACATTTGCCTCTAAATTACTTTGACTATCTGTCTTGGCTTTTCTCTGTCTACAACTACCCAGCGTCTTGATGCAACCTATGCAGCCTATTGCAAATTACATGATAACTTCAATTGAATTGAAGTAATATAACACATGACTGCACAACACTTGCATTTCCAATGTTGTCCTGACAACAAGGAAAAAAAATCTAGTCAATTTCAAAATAAGGGACTTAACAGAAATTTGTTCTCATAATTTTTTCTTTGGTAATTTTTTTTATTATACCGTATTCTTCATACTTGGAAAATCCACCTCAACACTTACCCCAACCCTCCTAATGTACAAATATATGGCACAGATTATACATTTCCAAGGTGTTTTTCTGCTTCTTGGATTCATCAATATTGATTCAGCTTATAGGTAGCCTACATGGTTTAAAAAAAGAGTGGTAAATTGGAAAATCCTTTTCTAATTTTGGGCTATGTATTGGCATGTAAGGGGGGGGGGATAGTGGAAGCATCTTAGTAATCTTAGAGTTTATTAACAACTTTTTGCCATACTGTGAAGTAAAAATGGTGAGTAAATATAGACCAGTCTACATTTCTGACCTACAAATAATGTGAAAATGCCACTTGATGCCTTCTTTATGCTCTTTTTAAACTTGTTGCTCACTTTGCTCACAAATTCAATTTTCAGCTAACCTTTCTTTAGCATATTTCCTTCATAGGAGGCTAACCACTAAATATTTATAGCTTAAAGCACCTTTGAAATGAGTTGACATTAAATTTTCTCAAATTTTGAATATGAATATTGTTCTGAACCTTCTCAATAGTCCTAATTCTAGGCTAATGCCAAACTTCTATTTCTTTAGCATGTTTTCCTCATAGGAGGCTAACAATTATAGGTATACTCCTAGGGTTTTGCCAATATATAAGGGTATATGTTAAAAGTAATTCTTACTTCATAATATGCAGAATAATTGTAGTAAACATATTTTGCAGGGGCAGACCCATTATCTTCACTATTTTCCTTGCATTTCCAGTTTTTCTATAATATTTTTATATATTTGTCTCTAATCTCTAAGTCTTGAAAATTGTCAATAAAAAAAAAAAACACCCAACCATTATCTAACTAATCAAACCTAAATTAGCCTAATTTATTAGTATTTGTCTATTAATATGTTATTGTGAGAAATTGTTACATGGCACTGATTGTGTTTAATTACATATATAGATCATTTAAAAACGAGAAAATACAGGTGAATCCATGTTTTTTTTTCAGAATTTTGCAAAAAAAAATGGTACAACAGTGAAAGAAATGAAGACAAAGGGTCTTCCTCTGCAAAATATGTTAACTAGGATTATTCTGCATATAATGAAGTAAGAACTGTTTTCCTATCGCGTTTCCTTATATGCTGGTAAAACACTAGGCTTATACAAAAAATAAAACATGGTTGCATCAGTAGCTGCAACTTAAGCTAGGCCTAGACAAAGATCAAACCACAACCTAGGCTATAGTTAAACTTCAGGTTTGAGACACAAACCCTAAACGAAGTACTCGCATGTACTATTGACTCTGGATCACTTTCATTTTCAGAAGATACCTCACCACTCTTTATATTTTGAAAAATATCAGGAGCAGCCTGAATAATGAAGTTGTTTATTTCCAATTTTTTACTTTTAAACTGCTCGCGCAAATTAATTAACGGTGTTTCTTTGAATATAATAATACAGTAAGTAATTGCTAAGAGTTAGTTCACACGAATCGGTAAACGATTAGGGAAAACTATCAAGGATCGACGGGAAAGTTTTCACACGTATGGGAAAGTGTTCGAACGCATCAACCGTAATGAAGGGAAGCAAACATTTTAAATCGATAGAGCATGAATTATTCAGACTCAGAATCTTTAGCCTTGGCAGTATTTTCAGTAGTTTTTCCTAGCTCCAGTTTGCTAGAATCAGAGAAATTAGTTAATCCACGCCCATCACGGCAGGTTGGTATTTGGTCCAAAATGCTATTGTTTACATATTGGCTAGGCCTACCATCAATTGAAAGTTTTCAACATAATTTAGCTAGGATAAAAGTAAATACATCACCCAATTCCTTTTTTATGCTGCTTTCTTGATTCAGTAATCGCTTCAGTGGCAAATTACATTTTAAGCCCTTAAGGAGCCCCAAAAAGGTAAAACAGACAACATAAATAACAAATTTATAAAGATTAAAAAAAAATGTTAAAATAGTAAGTTAAAAAAACTGACTATTGAGAAAAAATAGTAAAATTCTAGTTTTGTACCTAATTCCAGTGGAAGTACATACTTCCACTCCTCCCTCTACAGGACAGTGTGACCTTTAAAAAATTCTGTCTTCTGAAAATAGAGAAAGAGGAAATGATTTCTGAAAATTAAGGTAAAATATTGTTTTTCAAAATTTCAATAGGTGTAGACCTGTCAAGTACGAAATTTCTAAGACTTAGAAATCAGAAGAAGGTTAACATGGAAGCTTAGCAATACCTTCCCAGAGTATGTTTTTGGCCGTGAATACATTACTGAAAGTTTCACTTTCCTAATCCCTTTCTAAGACAACAAAAAGTAGCTAAACTAGAATTTTATCAACAAAAACTACCATTTGTAGTTGAATAAAGAATAGTAATTATTATTTTCCTTAGCTTTAATAGTAAAATGTTATTTTGAAGACAAATTTGCAGAGATTTTAAAAAGAGCCTGAAACCTTGAAAATGACATCACAGAGAAACAGATACC
Source organism: Artemia sp. Kazakhstan ARC1039 (assembly GCA_029168905.1). Lineage (NCBI taxonomy): Eukaryota > Metazoa > Arthropoda > Branchiopoda > Anostraca > Artemiidae > Artemia > Artemia sp. Kazakhstan ARC1039. The sequence goes on from JAQQPU010009073.1 coordinate 19,207, forward strand.
ATTTTTGAGAGGTTTAAAAGATAAGATATTTATTTCAAAAAACATCTATTACAAACCCCAAAGGACCAAATTTGCATTTTGGAGTCATAAAACCAAAAAATGAAAAATCATAAAAAGATAGCACTACAACAAAAAAAACTGGCAAACCAATGCCAATCTGTTTTCAAGAGGGTTTTAAGCTGTTTTTAGAAATCCATACAAAATTGTTTTCAAAATAAGATGTTACTAATAAGACAAAAGAAAAATAAGTCCTTAAAATAATCCTTAGAAGTAGTTGTTGCTTTTTTTTTCTTTTTTTTTTACTTCAATATATTTTATTAAAGGATCAAGGTTAATCTCAAAAAGATACGACGAGCTCGGGTCTCCTTGTCTTAAACCAATTTCAAAGGGGAATGGTCTCGTCTTTTCTCCATTCAAAACAAGCTGGCCTGTAGTATTTATATATAGGTTCTTTAAAAAATTTATAAACTCTTTACAAAAAGAAAATTTCTCTTTCATTAAAATCCATAATATTTCTCTCTCTACCGAGTCATATGCTTTAATTAAATCTATGCAGATTAATACCCATGAAAGCTCATGTTTTAAAAGCTCTTCTTCTTTTTCCAGGAATAGATCTCTCAGCATTCTAAGTATATGTTGTATTTACCGGCCTTTTATCCCACCGTATTGAGTCTCTCCTAATATATTCCCAATAATCTTCTTTAGACGATTAGTCAATATTTTTGAAACTAATCGAGTATCGCAGGGCAGTAGCGAAATCGGTCTCCAATTTTCCAGTTTCTCTGGGTCTCCTTTTTTTGGGACCAAAGTAGTCACTGCTAGTGTTTGGGTTTTGTCTGCTCCTTTTTTTATCATTTCATTCATCGCCCCTAAAAGCGTTTCAGATATTTCACTATAAAAGAGTTTCTAAAACTGATATCCGAGGCCATCCTTTCCTGGGGCTTTCCCGCTCTTTGTTTCTTTCAGAGCTTGTTTTAGTTCCTGTTCTGTGATATTCTCACATAGAAGTTCATTTTCATGGTCGGCTACTTCATTAGTGACGCAGAAACCTTGTAAAAAAAAACCCTCCAATGTCCAGATTCTCTTTTCTCTTATATATCTTTCGGTAGTAGTCCCGGACTTGCACACGGATATGTGTCTCTTCTTCGATTATTTTTCCATCATCTCGTTTCAAACGTTTCATTATATTTTCTTCTCTTTTTATTTTTGCTTTCTGGATCATTGCTAGACTAATTTGTTCCCCTTCATATATTTCGCTTAGTCGATTAGTTTTTTTTCCAATGTTCAAAACGCTCATTTTCCTGTTTTTTAGTCCATTTTTAATTTCCTGATACTCGATAATAGTGCTGTTTTCAAGAGGGTTTCAAGCTGTTTTTAGAAATACCTACAAAATTGTATTCAAAATAAGATGTTACTAAGAAGACAAAAGAAAAATAAGTCCTTAAAATAATCCTTAGAAGTAGTTATTTTTTTTTCTTCTTAAAATAATCCTTAGAAGTAGTTATTGGGTTACAAAAGAGCATGAAAAAAGGCATCAAGTCATTGTAGCTAAATTATGTTGTCAACTAGAAATTTACCTATAAGAAACCTGCTTGTAGCATGTATATCCTGTTTCCCAATTAAAATCAAGTTGCTTGCATCAATTCATGGCTAATTGGAGAAAAAAGCCAAATAGTCTGAGTGGAGAGGCACAGCTGGCAAAAGCCTTTGTCAGGAATGTTTAAAAAATGATGTCGTTTTCACTTGTTGATAGGTAGTCTATCATCAATCTATCCAACTTGGGGCAGAACCTTTCTGGGCCTCCGAAATTTAGGGATGATCAGCATTTCTGGGCTGACTCATGACAGACAAGGTTGATGGACTTGTATGCAAAAGGGGGGACTGAATTTGCTTGGATGGACAGGCAAACAAGCAACCTAAGCCTAATAGGCTTACTGTCTAGAGTCTCAGGCAGACTACCATGTGAGTAATTTTAGAACTGGACTGAGCTCCTAAGTTAAAGTTTTGAAGAAATCCCTGTTCCCAAAATGGTGACTTTTTTCATCAATAGATGAAAATTATGCAAACCATTTCTGTAATTCCTTCATAAAGTGTGTCAAAGTTATAATTAAAATGAACCTCATCTAGTTTTTTAAGAAGAACTAAAGTTAATTGTCATATTAGATTGATGCCCGTGCCACATTATAGTCACACTTATCGATAAAATCAAAATTACGTACGATATGAGTGCCAATTATATTTCCTGATTGTAATTTTTGAATTTGAAGACTGTCCAACTCTGAAACTTAATTTTTACGGTTGACCAATCAGAGTCAAGATTCAAGGCAAACAGTATTGAAACACCAGAAGATAGAACTGTGGAATAACATACCTCTCACCTCTTGAGAAGGTCTTATCGCAAGTGTGCAAGATTTTCCATACCTGTACATAAAATCAAACAAGTGCTAAAAAGACACTATATTAGTAGAACACACCTGGGACGGGCATTAGTTCCACCCTGAAGGACCTTGGCTTTAAATCTGAGGCTGGGGTGGAATTGAATGGTGTTTATGTTAAAAATAAGTGGTTTTCAGTTCGAACAAAGTATGTCAGAGAAAAATCTTATTTGGAAAAACCAAGTGGAAGGGGTAGAGACAAAAGGGAAAAATGGATTCTTCTCCACCAACTTAACTTTTTAGATAAAGTGACTCAAACAAGGCAAAAAAAATCCCAAGAATCAGAAACTTAGAGCTTGTAGACCACGAAACTGACAGATTTGATGTAAGTTAATTTATTAATTGCTTTGCTTTTCATAACCTAACTCTGCTAGGAGTAATGTTGTGTATAGTTTCATTTAGATCAAAAACCATAGCCTAATAACCAAATAGTAGGACCTTTATTTAACAGTATTTACAAATATAATTGTTGATGCTATAACAATCAAATCTGAAATTAAGGAAAAATTAGGACTATTGAAAAGGAGACATGTTAGGAAAATAACTCTTACTTCATGATAGTCTATATAGAAAACTGTGTTTAACGTATTTTGAGGACACTTTCAATATACTTACTTTACCCCCCTCTTCTTTTAATCTACAAATATATAGCCCAAATTATATATTTCTCATGAACCACTAGGCTATTGTTTCAACTTAATACTTATATTAGAATTAATTGTTAAAAGATACAGAAATGGAGAAACATATGAGAAATAGGTCTATATGTTCTAATGGAGGAGAGGATTGGAAGCATTCCCAAAGCATGTTAGGTGCAATTTTGCTCCATCTTATGAAGTAAAAATTGCTTTCTTAGCATGTTTCCTCAGTAGTCCCAACTGTGCATTAATAGCTTGCGTTTTAGTCCCCCTTACCAGATTGTAGTAGTAATAGACTGGTTATAATAGGCTAGGTATAGACTTCCATCATGTAGGTTGTGACATTTTGATTTTTCTGATGATTTACGTCATTATTGTCGATAATATTTGTGAATTAGTAAGTCTATCCATTATTTACTTAGCAATAAAATGAACACACTAGACAACTACTCACCTTTTTCTTATAATTTATACTATTTATTCTGAGTATAATAATCATTTCAGTTACTCTAATAAGCTGATAACTTGTTTGCCCTTTCCAAAGAATTGTTCATCTCCTTCAGATTATTTCTGATTCAAAAGTAAGATTTAAGAATAGTTAGCAACATTAAGAAAGTAGACATAGGTTGCTAGTGGTGATTTTTGGTGGTCTCCTCAATTTTGTTTTTACTTGACTGCTATACTTTGTCACTCATCAATAACTTCATTCATGAAATTATATGCTCAAAAAATGTTTATGCCACTTTTTTCTAATGGGCTATTTAATTATGTTTAAGAGGTAATTACTTGGCAAAAAAAAAAACAAAAAAAAAAACAACTGTCGTCCTAATCCAGCAATTGAGACAAATGTGCACTTGAACGAGGTTTTCACCTTACTCATCTATCCAACTACCTAGGACCAAACAGTATAACCGAACCATCAACCAAACAGAAATGTCCAAATCCATGGAAAGTCGTCATCAATAAATGTAAGTCGTTGTAAATTTATAAGCAAAAGCACCTTAAATCTAGCGAAATATTTCCAAGTAGAACCTTCCATTAGGGCTCATCAGAAGAAATACCACCTGCCTTAATGGGTTTTGAGGCTTACTTTCTTTACCCGACACAGTGGAGCCTCTACCATAAGATCTATATGGTATCCCTATGTCAGGTAAAACTTGTGAAATACATGCATACTAGTCAAGCTATTAAAAACTACATACAAAAAGTGTTTCATTGTTTCCTTAATAAAATCCCAGAGATCAATGAGCAGAGACCATTCTGGAACAAATGAAGACTGGTCCAGATGTGTGTTAGATTATTTAAATGTTAAATAATTTCATAATTGTTTGTCAGACATTATTATTTGCATGCTTTGCTTCACATTTACTTCATATTCAACTGATATTCCATTTTTTTTTAGTTAATAATTAGTTTGTTATAAAGCTCAATGAATATAGATAATCAATTTTGAAGGTTGAGATTTATAAGTCTACTTAGCTATTGTTTTAGTCAAATACATGGTATTTCTAAATTCAGAACTATTAATCTCTTATAGTAAATTTTTTAACTTTCAGGTATCCCAAGAGAGTTTCTGTATTTAAGATATTTCTTGTGATGCTTGTTTCCCTGATAATGCTCCAACATGTAATGATGCAAAAGCTGTAACAAGTTTGCCCTTTTTGACTGGAGAAGAACCAAGAACTGATAAGGTATGTATTTAAGGAATTTGTCCTAATTTTTTCTGTAATTCTTAATAATGAACATTTATGCAGGAATAGGTTGCATCTGGCATGACTAATTTTTGTGGAATGGCAATGTTATCACACAGGATTTAATATAAATATTGGAATAAAATATACTTTACTTTATCAGTGACTGAACCGAAAACCTGATATTTCACACTTACAGTAAGAACATCTGACATCAGAGTAGTAATAGCCAATGACAAATATGTTGAAGTCTGACTTGCTCACTTGTTTTGCTTTTTTGACATTTCAAGGTATTATCCTAATAACCTTTAAAATGATTTTTTTTTCTTATATAAGGTGAGAAAAATTACCAAAAACTTGGTAGATAATTTTTTTTCGTGTGTTCAAATGCGCTGTTAGTTTTGTTTTATAACAACAGTTTTAGAAATCCATGTTTTCAAAACAGCTCTTATAAATTTTCAGGAGAGTCTTGCATACTCAGAAAGCTAAGCTTGATAGTCTTCAAAAGAGGCATTTATTTTTAGGTTGCCATTAAAACAGCACTTCCAAACCAATACACTCAATATCTAAGAAGTGTTATCTTGAAACTTGTGGTATGGATAAACAAAAAATAATGAATATTTCAAGGAATGAAATTACTTTAAAAGTTGTTTTACTGCTAATTCTGATTTCCAATAACAGCTGTACAAAAAAACACAAAAAATTAATAAATTCACTTCAAACCCATTTATTAGAAAAAACTTCAGAGTCCCCACACCCTCTAATGTAAAAAATTTATCTGCAAAAATTAAGCATATTGTCGTGGCTTAAACATCTAATAAATGATATCTTCAACATAGCGTTACATAAAAAGATATGTAATAACTTACAATACAGGTAACTATTATTTATAATTTAGTTAATGATTTTGTGAAGAAGAAACTGTTTTTCTTAAGAAAATAAAAAATAACATAGGCTCTTCCCATCTTCCTTCAAGAATTTCTTTAGATAGCCTTGGTAGTGAGGTGTACGAATAACATAAACATTCCTATTTCAGGTTTTCAGAAACGTTATTGTTGGGGCAAGCCCCTCTAAATTTGGGAACCAATCTGGATCAAGGATGTTTGTGAGGAACTGTCAACCTCATTACAGACCAGTAGAATCAGAACATGGAACTATAAACATAATTTTTTGGCCACAATCAATCCCTCCATCTATGGACAACACTTACGTGTTTGATGACCAAGTAGGTCTTCAGCAGAATCCTGGACAATCTTCCTCTAAACACTCTACACCATTAATTAAAATCCCAATGCAGAGTGCCAGGAAACTTGGTTATGGCTTGACTAAGTGGGGGGCAGAGAAAATTGCACCTCCTTCTAAAAAACTAAAATTTTGAAAAATGATCTTAAAGTTGTACATTATTTTATATGATATAAGATTTTTTTTTTCTTTATCTGATCTTTATTTTTGTATTGATTATTATCTTATCAAAATTGTTGTGTTCTATTTTCTAAGCATATTTGGAAATAAAGGAATATTAATTTCAAATGTAAATGTTGAAATTGCTAGTGCATATAGTGCGCCAGGATTAAATGCCAGTATTTTCCAACCGTTTTAGAAAGAGCCTTTGATAAGGCTGCCGTTTTTTTTTTAACCAAAAAAGTGAGGATGAGTCGCATAGCATTTGGTATGTTAGAAGCAGATCAGCTTCAGTATTTTACAGTTTCAAGGCAACACAAAGGCCTTAAGGTTTTAGAATTACTAAACAATATAGAAGATGAAATAAATTTTGATAAAAATTTTAAAATTCTATACTATTTTCTGTGATTTAAGATCTCCCCTTTTTTTTAGCTGACATTTTATTTGTTTTGTAATTATTGCTTTAGGATGCGTATTATTTTCTACTTTTTAAGTCTATTTGGAAATAAAGAAATTTTAATTACTTAAAATAAGTTTCTAAAGTTTTCAATATCAAAAGAAATTGCGTCATTCAGCCAAATTGTATATAACACAATTTAATCATTACAAACAGTTAAAATTAACTAGTAGTAAATTTTCAGGCTACATAATATAGAATAATTTCACATAACTAATAGCATAATAATCTAATTTCTGCCTCTGTTGATATGTACCCACTGGTATGGTATTAGCCCAAGTGGAGAAACAAAGTGACTTGCTATCTGATCTCTGGTATCAATTGCTGATCTTGAAGGGTTGTTGCTGCCTATCCTTCCAGCAGATTGTAAGTGGTCACCAAAGCCTTCATTTCTTCATATGCCCTCAGTTGTGTCACAATCAATGTAGCCTGGGGGACTGTACCTGGTTGCAGCTGGCAGAGCACAGTCTTGTGTCTGCATAAAATTATGCAGCAAACATGCAGCATAGACTATTTTAATAATTGTTTTATGATTAGTTACTATGGGTCTTCTGAAAATCCGCCACTTTGTAGCCAATATCCCAAAAGCATTTTCTACAACTCTTCTTGTCCTTGCTTGTCGATAGATGTAGATTTTACGTTTAATAGCAGGTTCATCATTAAATTATTGTGGTAGTCTACTTAGTTTTCTTCTAGTAAAGGGCTTCATCAGATAATTTTTGAAAGAAAAGGCTTCATCGCCAAGTAAAAAATATGGGACTGGTGAACCTCCATTAATTATTGGTTCTGGAGGAGGTAGATTTGCCAAATTCCGCTCTAAACTTTTGCCTAAAGAAGAAGAGGCAAAAATACCACCATCACTATCACTCCCAGGTACCCCAATGTCTACATAAACAAATTTGTAGCTGGCATCTGCAACTGCCAGCAGAACAATTGAAAAAAAGATTTATTGTTTCGAAATTCACTTCCACTCAAATTTGGACACTCAATATTTATATGCTTCCCATCAATGGCTCCTATGCAATGAGGAAACTGCCATCTAGCCTCAAAATCATTTGCAATTTTCTTCCAAGAGCCCTTATTGACAGGTGCTAAATAGGCATTTTTTTAAAGCATTAATAAGGGCTGAACAAGTATTTTTAATAATTCCAGACACAGTTGACCGTCCAACTCTGAAACAAAAGCTTAAATCATCATGGCTGCATCCTTCAGCTAAGTAGCAAAGAGTGATGGCCAGTCGCACTCCTGTTAAAATTGCTTTTCTGAATTTAGTGTCTTTTCTTTTTATTTCTGGCCGAATTTCTTCTAATAGGATATCAGAAGAAACTTTATTCATTCTTAAAAATTCCCAGTATTTAACATTGTCATTTGATAAAATTAGTTCCTTCATTAGATTGTTATGTTGACCCTAGTTCTCCTCTGATCCTCAGAGTAGATTGGGTGAGTCCACCATCTTCTCTTGCAGCGTGTATTATCTGAAATTATTGGTTAGCTAATTCAGATATTAAAAAATTTTAAGCAGTTTTAAGAAAAAAAATGCAGGCAACACCGAAAATTTTAGCATTTAGCTCGATTATTGCTAAGGTTTACAATCATATCCCCTCCACCTTTACAAAATGGATTGTCTCAAATTAAAATGAATAATTCTTACAACGGAACATAGACATGCATGGAAAAGCAAACAGAACAAGGACATGCAGGGAAAAGCAAAGAGCTTTTAACTATACTTTTCATGATTCTTGTTTGAAGGAAAGAAGAAACAACCCTATTTGCAAATTTTTATCCTTATACATGAAAAAAAACCTAACACGGAGATGAACAACTTTAATTAATAGATTGACATTTTAAATATTATTTCTTTGCTCCAGTAAATTTCAATAATTTTTGAAAATTAAATATCACAATTTCAAGCTAAACCCAAATTAAAATCTATCAAAGGTTGTACATTTTTGGCATTAAGACCTTTCATTATCAACTCTGTTAGCAGTTTGAGAGCTATCCACCAGATTTTGAGAAAATAAAACTACATTTTATCCATGCAAGGAAGAGCAGTATGGTTCTAATTCAGAAAGTTTTGTGATGACCCTGCCACACAGCAGTGCAGGCGCTGAAAGGCAGTTTTCCCTTCTCAAGCTTATTAAGAGCCCGCTCCGGAACAGATTAGACAGCGAAATGCTGAGTGCCCTAATGCACGTCCACCGGTTTATACCTGATGCCGAGAAATGGATAGTTCCGTTTTCTCTTCTGGCCAAAGCCAGAAAATGGAAAAAATCAGCAAAAAATTAATCTTGAGTTCTCCGATTTGTTGCTTAGATTATAACGATCTAGGTAGAAGGAGAAAGAAAACTTTTCTGCTTTTTTTTGCAGTGATAGGCGAAGAACAAAATTATTAAAAGCTACCTAATCTTAAACTTTGAACATCTTATTTTTACCTGCATCCTTACAACTGTCCACAAAGAACCAAAACGCTGCAGGACCTTCTTTACCTTTCACTTGAAAGGTCTCATCCACAAATGGCAGTCTTCTCCACTCTGAGTTAAGCTCCTCAACGTCAACAGAGTACGTTGCACAAAACCTACTGTACAGCGGTAATATAGAGGAGATCTGGCCCGAAAGAGCAATTGATGGGTCAATAAATTTTAGCTGTTTCAAAAGTGGATCCCCATGGTTAATCCTTTTCTGAATCGGCTTCACAAGAATCTGGTAGAACTTAACACACTTGACTTGAATGTCATTCACCTGATGAGAGGATAAACGCAAGTTTTCTGAGTTGACTAGAATGTCATATTTGGTACCGAAGTAATTCTGATTAAAGGTCTCAGGTTATGAGGGTTGAACACGTCAACTTCAAAGGGATCTTTATTTCGCAGAGAACATTGTTTCACGAAGTGTCTCAGAATTTCTCCTAGGGTATCTCTTACAGATTTCAAAATCAGGTGAATCCTAGCATCTTCACTCTGGTACTGTAATTTCAGCCTATTCACCACAGGCAAAATGTACCCGAGAAACATATAATAGAGCTGCAACTCATGGCTTTGTAGTCCCTTCAATAGTGCGGTGGCTGCTGGTATTTCTGTAAGCATCATCGACTGAAAGTACAAGGTTAATGCAGGCCACTGTTCCAATAATCTCGGCACCACCTGCTCCATGGCCAACCATCTTGTTTTACTTGGATAAAGTACGGTATGTTCGGCAATATTCAAAAAGACCTAGCATTCCTTTAACTGTTGTTTGCGTTTTGGTGAAAAGGCGACAAAGTTGTATATGTCATGACTAAATTTGATTACTGACGGATCCAGTGCCTCACATGCAGCAGCAAAGCACAGGGCAAAAGAATGACAGATGCAGCCATGTACCACTAGCCATGGTATATCTTGTTTCAAGAGGGTAGCCAATCCATTGTTTTTCCCCAACATAAGACTAGCATGGTCTGAAGCAAAACCAATAATATTTGCTAGAGGGATGCCCCTCGTGACAAATTCATCAACGACTAATGCTCTTAGCCCAGCAGCAGATGCATCTTTTACTTTTGGCATTACTAAAAATTCTTCGACAACTTTAAGATCATTTTCGACCTTCTTGGCATAATGCACTAGAATCACTAAAAATTTCGTACACAAAACATCGGTAGATTCATCCACAATTATCGAAAATTTGCATCCTTTCAGATCAGTAGCAAGTTCCTCTTCCCCTTCTTTTGCAATCACGTGTTTGATCATATCTGAAGATTAATAAAAAAAACATTCCGAAAAATAAGTTTTTCAAAAAAAGTAAAGGCCATTTTCAACTTAATAGCTCAGGAGATACAAATACCTGTAAAATTCAAACTCAAAACGACCAGAAATTACTATTAAAGAATAAATGAAACCCAAAACGAACAGAAATTAAATAAACAATCATAGCAAAAACATACAACAAGTAATAATATAAATGAATAAATAAATCTTAAAGCGAGTAATGCTTAGATTGAATATGAAAATCAAGCTTAAAACAAAAACAAATATTTTGCTATTAAAGTATAAATGAAACTTAAAACGAACAAAATTAAATAAACAATCAATGCGAACAAACATACAATATATATTAATGTAAATGAATAAATAAATCTTAAAACGAGTGAAACTTAAAAAGAATATGCAAATCCAGTTTGAATCAAATAAAAATAACTACAAACAAGAGTTTGGGTATTGCATCACTGCAGAAGCCTAAAACCTACTGTGTCATTGGTGCTTTACTGAAAACAATTCTTTGAAATGTTTTCACTTTTGTAACTTTAAGAAATCAAAAATTAATTAAGATTTTAGGGAATAAATATCAGCAGATGTATATCAAATTGACAATGCACATTTTTTTCAGTACACTCATTTGAATTTTTTTCAGTAAAGTACAAGTTATATTCTGGCTTTTAGAAAGCATAGGGTTTTTTTAACCCTACTCATATTAATATATGCTCGTTTTGAGTTTGACTTTAATACTTATTTTAATTTTTGTTCGTTTTGGGTTTCATTTATTTATTGATACTGATTTGGGGTAGTTGTATGCTTGGTAGATTATATGATAGTCCGGACGCCAGGTGTTGAAAATGTGAATGATACCACAACGGAATGGGGCTGCTACGAGAATTAGCCTACTCTCCACCCCCTAAATTGACTATGTGGATTCAAAAATACCAATGGCACTTGCTTGCGAGTGGTGGAAAACTCCGAAACTTGACATTTTATTATATTTTGGAGTTTCATACAAAAAAATGCATGTTCCACAAAGTTTGAGGTGCAATTTTCCGCCCAAATAGAAATGCCTAGAAGCCATAGAATGTTTTCATAACAAACTAACAAGATTAGTTAGAAAAAATGGCCGAGTTAAAAAAATGGCAAAACTATATGAGTCTTGAACAGTCTTGGAAAATATAAACAAAATCAAATTGAATATTAGAAATATAATGATATTAATTGTTGAAAGATCCATCAGTTCAAGATTTTTTTTTACTGTAATTTTTATTTTCATTTTCAATGCTGTAAGAACTGGAAAATAATAAATTTGTAATATACGAGTAATTCGTTTTCAGTGAAGCACCAATGACACAGAAGGCTTTAGGTTTTTACAGTTAAAGAAGTGGGCAGTATCCAAATTTTGTTTGTAGTGAAACTATTTGTCTTGACCAATCTTGAAAAGAACTAATAAATTAAACTAAATATTTGATGCATAATGCTATTAATTGCTATATGCTCTTCAGTTCAAAATTTTACTGTAATTTTAATATTTATTTTCAATATTAAGTACAAAAGAAAACATTTGTAATATAATTCGTTTTCAGTAAAGCGCCAATGACGCAGTAGGTTTTTTCTGCAGTGAGGCGATACCCAAACTCTTGTTTGTAGTTATTTTTATTCGATTCAAACTGGATTTGCATATTCTTTTTAAGTTTCACTCGTTTTAAGATTTATTTATTCATTTACATTAATATATATTGTATGTTTGTTCGCATTGATTGCTTATTAAATTTTTGTTCGTTTTAAGTTTCATTTATACTTTAATAGCAAAATATTTGTTTTTGTTTTAAGCTTGATTTTCATATTCAATCGAAGTATTACTCGCTTTAAGATCTATTTATTTATTTATATTATTACTTGTTGTATGTTTTTTGCTATGATTGTTTATTTAATTTCTGTTCGTGTTGGGTTTCATTTATTCTTTAATAGTAATTGCTGGTCGTTCTGAGTTTGAATTTTAACAGGTATTTGTATCTCCTGAGCTTAAGTTCAAAATGGCCTTTACTTTTCTTTGAAAAACATTTTTCGGAAAGTTTTTTTTAATTAATTTTTGTTCGTTTTTGATTGCAAAAAGTTTCAAGTTTTTATGGCATGGGGGGGGGGGTTACTTACTGTCCGATTATTATTGACTTTAAAAAACATATCTAGAACTTTCAATTTAAATCGAATGAGGCGTTTTTCAAAGTCTATACGATTACTACTTTGATAAAAACCTTATATATGAACAATAGACAGCTTGCATAACTTGTGGACTGCGATTGACAACAATGAATGGATTGAAAAAATAGCTCCAATAAGGGGGTTTAGACCATTTCACTTGCTGACACAAAGGGATCACGATGGTTTGGAATTGAACTTAATAGGATTTTGTGTGCCAAAGCAATTTTGCATTTATCACAGAGTATGTATTTTAACCTTATAATTGGATAATTATAATAGATTTTCTATGTGTTCTTCCCATATAAAACCCCTTCCCATAAGTTATAAACCCCCCTTAATAAGTTATGCCCCAGGCCATAACTTAAAACGCCTACCCCCGGGCCCTGATAGGCTGTGTCGACACCGGAGTCTTTTGTAATCAGAACTTTGAACTATTTTAACAAAATGTCTATCTCAAAATTTTTATCTGATGCATTTAGGGCTTGGAGTAGGGGGTGCTGGTTTCCCTCCAATCTCTTTTGACTCTTAAAAAGTGAACAAGAACTTTCAATTTTCAGTCAAATGATCAGTCAATTTTCAGTCCTATTTTCTTCATAAGAAACCTTTATATGTCACTGTAATTTTTTTTCCTTAGGAATATTTTGAAATAAAATAGCTATTCCAAATTTTTTAATGGTCCATTTGAAGAAAAAAGGTGTAAGGGGGGCGGGTATGCCCTCTCAAAACTTTTGACTCTTAAAAAGGTACGTGATAACTAGTTGAATGAGCTGTTTTTTGAAAATGAGGAGTTTTTAGAAGAAGGCCCAATAGTTTTGGCAGTGGAAAACCTTCCATTTGGTGGCCCTGTTTTTACTGATCTTATTGCGAAACTAAAAGCAATACAACATTGAAAACTTATTGCCTTTATGTCAATAAGGAAATCCTTATATATGGAAGCAGAATGCTTCGTCTGGATTTGCTTGGAGGTATAGCAATTCCCATGCTATGATTACCAGACTGGTTATTTGGCAGTGTATAATGTGGTCAAACATGTTTTGAAAGTATGGTCATAATTATATAACTTAAGCAGACAGTTTTTTTTTAAAGGGTTAAAGTTATTAGCAATTACGAGCGGGGATTCCCCGCTGGTTTTTTAAAATCGAAAACTAGAGATTGTCAAATTGCGTATTAAGGAATGCTTTTGTAGGGAAAGCTGTCAATCCCCCGTGTGTTATCCACAGATCCATTTTTGAAGTCTGTGCTATCAAGAGCGATTTCCGTATTTGTTTGGAGGATTGCCTTTAGCCAACAATAGTTTAGAAATAAAAAGAATTTAACAAGCAATGGCTGAAAAGTGTTTTGGGGGAGATGGGATGATTGTGTACAAATTGTTTGATTCACATTTAAAAAGGGGTAATGAGATTTGCGAATTGGAGTGTAGGATTCGCGAATGTGATCCTATTAAGGATTTACTTGAAATAAAAATTTTTAACTAGAAATGGCTGAAAAGTGTTTTGGGGGAGATGAGGTGACTGTGTACTGTATAATACACAACTGATGTTTGGATAGTGTTGTCAATTTAAAATATACTTCGATGTGTTGGCAATTTAAAAGAGAGTGCTTAAAGGGAAAGTCAATTCACCAAAAGGAAATATGTGCACGCTCAGGCTGGGGTTGAGTTGCACGGGAGTTGAGTTGCACAGAGGGTTTAGTTGCACGAGGGTTCAGTTAAAGGGGGTACAGTTACACGGGGGTTTAGTTAAATTGGGTCGAGTTGCACGAGGGTTCAGTAGCGCGAGGGTTCAGTAGCACGGGGGTTCAGTTGTACAGGGTTTCGGTTATACAAGGGTTCAGTTACATGGGGAGTTCAGCTGCACCGGGGTTTAGTTAAATGAGGTTGAGTTGCACGGGGGTTGAGTTGCACGAGGGGTTCAGTTGCACGGGGGTTCAGTTAAATGTGGGTTCAGTTACACGGGGTTTAGTTAAATGTGATTGAGTTGCACGGGGGGTTGAGCTGCACGAGGGTTCAGTTAAAGGGGGTTCAGTTGCACGGGGGTTTAGT
>JAQQPU010009074.1:902-33796 GCA_029168905.1 Artemia sp. Kazakhstan ARC1039
TAGCTTAGAGTTTTTGTTAGAGTTCTAGTTTATTTTAATTTTATTTTAGAGTTTAGAGTTTTAGCTTAGTCTTAGCTTAGAGTTTTTTTGTTAGAGTTCTAGTTTAGTTTAATTTTAGTTAAGAGTTTGATTTTTTTACCTTTGAGTTTCAGTTAGAGTTTTAGTTTAGTTTTAGTTAAGAGTTTGGTGTTTTACCTTAGAGTCTTAGCTTAGAGTTTTAATTTGAGTTCTAGTTTAGTTTAGTTTTAGTTAAGATTTTAGAATTTTAGCTTAGAGTTTTTTTTGTTAGAGTTCTAGTTTAGTTTAATTTTAGCTAAGAGTTTGATTTTTTTACCTATGAGTTTCAGTTAGAGTTCTAGTTTAGTTTTAGTTAAGAGTTTGGTGTTTTACCTTAATGTCATAGCTTAGAGTTTTTAGTTAGAGTTCTAGTTTAGTTTAGTTTTGGTTAAGAGTTTAGAATTTTAGCTTAGAGTCTTAGCTTAGAGTTTTTTTTCTAGAGTTCTAGTTTATTTTAGTTTTAGTTAAGAGTTTAGAGTTTTTGTTGAAGTTTTAGTTTATTTTACTTTTAGTTAATAGTTTAGAGTTTTAGCTTAGAGTCTTAGCTTAGAGTTTATGTTAGAGTTGAAGTTTAGTTTATTAATAGTTAAGAGTTTAGAGTTTTAGCATAGAGTCTTAGCTTAGAGTTTCTGTTGGAGTTCTAGTTTAGTTTACATGTAGTTAAGAGTTTAGAGTTTTATCTTAGAGACCTAGCTTAGAGTTTTAGTATAGTTTAGTTTTAGTTAAGATTTTAGAATTTTAGCTTAGAGTTTTTTTTTGTTAGAGTGCTAGTTTAGTTTAATTTTAGCTAAGAGTTTGATTTTTTACCTCTGAGTTTCAGTTAGAGTTCTAGTTTAGTTTTAGTTAAGAGTTTAGAATTTTAGCTTAATGTCTTAGCTTAGAGTTTTATGTTAGAGTTCGAGTTTATTTTAGTTTTGGTTAAGATTTTAGAATTTTAGCTTAGAGTTTTTTTGTTAGAGTTCTAGTTTAGTTTAATTTTAGCTAAGAGTTTGATTTTTTACCTCTGAGTTTCAGTTAGAGTTCTAGTTTAGTTTTAGTTAAGAGTTTGGTGTTTTAACTTAATGTCTTAGCTTAGAGTTTTTAGTTAGAGTTCTAGTTTATTTTAGTTTTAGTTAAGAGTTTGGAGTTTTATCTTAGAGACCTAGCTTAGGATTTTAGTTTAGTTTAGTTTTAGTTAAGAGTTTAGAGAGAGAAAGGCTACAAAATTGTAATTAAACCAGACTGCCATTTCCAGCCATTTCTATTTGCAGAAAGTCTGCCATATTAAACCTTGTTTGAAGCAGAATCATGCAAAAATTTCCAGTGTATATCGTTGGGGGTGAAAGGTGCGCTTATGTCCCTTCCTATATCCCCTTACTCTCCATCACCAACTTTTCAGAAACAAGGTAGGCATGTTACGACTCGTTTGAAAAAGAATTACGCAGGGATTGTCAATGGACCTCATTGGAATACCAAAGTTTGCAAGAGGCCCTTCAATGCCATCTTTCATCTCTCATGGCTGACCTGAAGGCAGGCATATTGCATCTTGTTTGAATCGGAAGCATGAACTGATTTTCACTTTACGTGAACCAAGTAGAGACGTACCCATCCAACGAAGCTCTATCATCCCTTCCATCAGCTTTTTAGTAAAAAGTAGGCATGTTACATTTTGTTTGAGGGAAAATCATACAAATATTTTGAAATTTGCGGACGCAAAAAGTGGGTCTGTCGCCATCCATTATTTCTACCCTCCCAACTGATAACTTTCAAGCAAAAGGGTGGGCGTATTGCACCTTGACTGAACCAGATTAACACAAGCATTATCAATTGCGTGACTTAAAAACCAAAGTAAGCCTTAGGCCTCTTCAATACTATCTCCAGCTTTTTAACACAAGGGTAAGAACTTTGCTCTCTGTTTGAACTAGAATGATGCCAAAAAATTTAATAGGTGTGATTTATTTACAGACATGTAGGTATTTTGCACTTTGCACTCACACAAGGATGTTAAATCTATATTAGTGGACACAAAAAAGGGCCTTTTGATATCCATTAGCTCTACCCTTCCATCTGCTAACTTCTATGCAGAAGGATAGGCATATTGAACCAGAATAACACAAGCATTATCAATTGTATAACTTGATAGCCAAAGTAGGCCTTAGGCCTCTGTAAAACGATCCCCCGCTTTTTAGCACAAGAGTGAGAACTTTGCTCTCTGTTTGAACTAGAATCACGGAACATTTTTTAACAGGTATGACTGGAGAACAAAAGTTGAAAAATTGCCGCTACAAAGCTCACCACCAGTCCTACTTCAAACTTTTTAACAAAAATGCAATTTTATTACACTTGCTTCAATTGAAAACGTGCAAATATTTTCTATTCTGCATGATTTGAGGCACAAAGTAGGTCTAGAGCCCCTCCAACAAGCCCCTAATCCCCTAACCGACTCTTAACAGAAAGGTAGATACGTTGTATTTTGTTTAACGATGAATCATGCAAGAGTATTCAACCTGTATTGACGGGGTGCAAAGTGGGTTATTGACCCCAACAGTATCACCCCCCCCCCCCCCCAGCACAAAATTTTCAGCAGAAAGGTAGGCATGCATTTTTTTTCATAGATCGTCTCGAAAATTGCAGGGCAAGTACCCTAGGCCAATGGACAATAGAATAAACGATTTTAGTGGCGTATTCTTTTTTCTGATATCCAATTCACTTGAAACTTTGGAACAATTAATTCTGGACCAAGGAAACAAAGCGTGTAGATTTTCAGAGGCGGCCACAATTTCTGATCCCCACCTACCTTCTGCACTACAGTTGAGCCCCACCTACCTTCCACATTTATTTGAAATTTGTAGGACCGTTGATCTTCACAGCCAGGCGTTAGCAGCCGCCAAAGTTTCATTATTTAGATATTTCTCATCTACAAAAAAAGCAGCTTGTAAGCCAGAGCTTTATCATTTTCAGGAGCAAGGAGTTATATACTTGTGCTAATCAGTCAAATTTTTATTCTGGTCAGGTAAATTTTAAGATAGTGAAACTTGCCTTCATCCAAATAGCAAAGATTATACAAAACGGCTGTAAATAATGATTCCACGCAATGTCGTAATTTTGCAATTACTCGTATTAGTAAAATGTTTGCGTGGAAATCACTCGATGTTAGGCATAAAATCATATCCCCTTTAAAATTAAATACATAGGCAACAATTAATAGGTGTTATGTTTTGGCACAAAGTTACAGAGCTTTACCTTGTGCTGCAATTTTAGAAATAAATAAACAGATTGCGCAAAGTTTTAGGTTTCGGGAGCAAGCAATAAAGTATTAGCTCGTATATGCTTTTTTAGTCCCGCATTTGCCTGCTTTTTCGTTTTTTGGCAGCTTTTCACTCGCAGTAATATTGCTGATATTAAAAAGTGTTTTTACAAATATGTGATATACCTTCTTCGACTGCCCCTTTGGACTAGCAACACCGCTGTATCAACCAGATATGGAATCAATACCCCTTAGATGCTATCCGAAGAAGAACTAAGTCGTTTCGAAAGCGGGGGTTATATGGGAGGATCTTTCCATGAAGGTAGTTTTCATGGGGGAAGGGACATTGCTATGAAGGGGACGGCGGATTTCCCAGCATTATTTAAAAAAAGATAAGAAATTGAATAAAAAAAAACAAGTTTTTCAACTGGAAGTAAGCAGCAACATCAAAACTTAAAACGAACAGAAAATATTACGTATATGATTGGGTTTACCCCCTAGTCAATACCTCGCTCTTTAAGCCAAAGATTTTTTAGTACTTTCATAAGAGCTATTTATTCTAATTAACGGCCTTTGTGATTAAGCGGTCATTTTTAAAGAATTGGAACAAAATTCGAACTTTAGTTTAAAGAGCAAGGTATTGAATAGGGGGGCGAAACCCCTAATATACGTATTAAAAATACTTAAATATAGAAGTTCGTTACGTAAGTTAGTTAGTAAGTTAGATATATTTAGGTTTCGGGAGCAAGCAATAAAGTATTAGCTCGTATACACGATGCAAAAATATTTCTTGGGACATACTATTTTTGTAGGGTACAGAACAACGGCATTTCACCGATGGTGAAAAAGCAATCAAAATGTTGCTGCGGCACTTCAAATAGGCGTAATAACGTAAATCTAGTCAGAACTTACTCTTCCCCCAAGATCTTTTGCCCCGCTCCTATATTTTCTTTTTTTTTCTTTTTTTGGCACTTTCATTGAATAATATTTTTTTGTTTTGTTTTTTTCAGCGATAAAACGAAAAAACCAACAACATTTCCCCGTCTCTACATTGTGAAAAATACATTTCTGCCAAGAGTTAGCCACTCACCCAACCCACCCCAGCCAACATGGACATTAATGTCAAGTCATGGACATTTGCCGCCATTGCGTATAGGATTTTAGTTAGCCACTACTTTCATTTAAAAAATCCTCATGTTTGCATACCTTCTTTTTCGTGTCTATATAAAACATGGCGGAAAACTATTTAATTTAAAAATAATTTGTTCTTGTTTATCAAATTGCAAAGCATATTAGGTGATTATCAAGATCCAAAAAAGAAATGATCCTACATTCATCTGTAAAATATAAGTAGACTAAAAGAGGTCACTCTTTACTTACCGTTCAGCACGCTTTCTAAATTACTAGTTTGAAATATATAAAATGCTAGATAATTCTCAGAAAATCTTTTCTACATAAATCCTAAAACTAGTACCGAATTCTGACATTTTGGGCCACAAACAATTTTGGCCCGAAAATGACCCAAATGCCACCGAACGAAAATTCAGAAATAACCAAATTAACCTAAAACTAAGGAAACCCCAAATTTAATAGCCTTCCAGTTCAGGGGCGATACTGCCCCGCAGTAGCATATTAACCCCAGCACAAATGTATAGTCAATACAAACTGAATGGTAATTGTGAACCCAGGGTCGTATCCAGGTTTTTTATCGGGGGTGTTTTACATAAGGATTTTTCTCCGGGGGGGGGGGAGGGGTACACAAAAAAAAAACTAAAAAAAAGCATACAAAATTTGTTTATATCCATTTTTGTTACATTTTGACGAATCAGACAAACATTTCAGGGGGGAGGGTGTTCAAACCCACTAATACCCCTGGATACGGCCTTGGTGGTCCACCCTGGAGTAGTCCACAGTGGACCACTTGTCCAGTAATACAAACATTTAACAGTATTGTACCAGATATTAGGGGAGGGGTCAGTATATTTTTTTTACGGGAAAGCACCAGTTAAAGTTTAACGTAAAGAGATGAGGTCAATGGACGGTAGCTCCCCTCCTAAACACCACAATTTCTGCTTATTTTAGTTTTGAATGTTGTTCTTTACTTTCACTTGAAAAAAATTACTTTAACGTTAACAAAAAATACTAAAGTAAATTGTGCTACTTACGTAACAGCCGATGTGTTTCCAATTACCCAGTAAATGGATAAGTTAACGAAAAATGCAACACACCCAGACGACAGCACAATCATCTGTAAAAGTCAAAGAATTCAATATAATATATTAACACGATTTATCCATAACTAATAGGTATGGAAATCCAAGATGTGTTAAAGAGGAGAGGAAATAAAAAAACAAACAATACTCTTCTAAGAATGAAAAAGTTTGCATCACAGCAAACCAATTTTAGTCTGACGGTGAGGAAAGTTGAGTGAAGTTTTACCTAAGGGGGTTGACAAATAAGCTAATTTGGAATTTCATGTTGAGAATGAATTTTTCAGAAAGAACGGATGAAGAGATATGTCTCCAATGATCTTCTTTTTTTCTTTGTTTTGGTTACTTTTCATACTCTTCCAAGCCCTAATATTATTGTAAGGATTCACTATTCTGGGAACAATCGTTCATCTCGAAGTATTCTATACCAAAAATTATATAACATTAATTTTAATATGGTAATTTTATATCACAAGGATAAGCCATAGGTAATGGAAAATACAAATATAATTTTACATGGTTAATTTTATAGATGAAAAGTGACAAAAAATTATAATTCAAATTCTCACTGTTTATAAGCTTCTTTGAAATGCTGATTCCATATTTGATTTTCTTTGGTTACAACGCTTCCTGCCTTTTCAGTTTTTAGTAAATAAGTAGTTTTCCTCCAATGGTTTCTAAGATGACACTACCTTTCCTTATTCAATTTTGAAAAGTTCGGGATGCAGGATAATATTTGATTCCTAGGAAAAGAAAATTTTTGCTTTCCTTTTCTTTTTTCCCTATTTAGCTTGTTACTGTCCAGAAAAAAAAAATCACACTGTTTTTCGTTTTATTTCTATATTATTATTTTTTTTGCATTTGATGTCCCTAGATTCCGTCTGTGTCATCAGCAGCGACAAGGCATGCTCCTGGTTACTAATCTGGTGAGCTTACAGTTCAACTTGCTATAATAATAATAAATCTGTATTGCCCATCATAATGTACAAAAATGTCGTAACTGGCGGAGTAGAAACAAAAGATACAACGCAAATAAATTTAACACTTTTCCATTGGCAATCCTATATTAATACGTTCAGGAAAGTAGAACCAAAATTTAGCCGCTTTCGAAACGACTAAAACGCCATAAGCTCTCCTACTCTAACTCGCAAACAAAAATCTTTAAACAGAGTTTCGTGTTGCACGCAAATTTTTCCCAATTGGTACTCTAAGGTAAGTTAGGTGATATGTTGATGAACGACACAAGCAAATATTACAGTACTATATAGACGGTATCTAAAAACCCTCTTTTGGATTTGCACTCAATCTCTACCGAAGATTAATCGCAACATGTTTCTCCAGAAATGTGTATAGGGTGTCTTCATATCCTCTATGGGTTTCCCCGCCAATCCTATTTGAATTATTTATACTCAGGATATATTTCCTGAAATTGTGCATAGGGTGGTTCTAAATCATCTATGGATCTTGCAGCCAACCCTTAACAGATACTTCTACTCACAATATCGTCGATGTCAAGCGGAAACCACGTATCGGCAAAATTTATTTTTTGACACGGTTCAATTTACCGAAAAATTTTACGTCAAGTGGTGTGTATCTCGATTGCCCCCCGACTTCCAGTTTGGGAGATATTACCAAGCTGGAAATAACGTATCTCAGATTAACATAAAGAACTGTCAAGAAGAAATCACGTATCTCGAGATTTCCTCCACACGGCTTAAGCTGTCTCCAGAATAAAAAAAATGTTAGCAGTGAAGTAACAACCGCACAATCACAAGTAATATAGTAGGATTGTTCCAACTGAAGTGCTAACACTAACTACCACATTGTTAGGCAACCGTGTTGATTACAGGGGGGGGGGGTGAAAGTAATAAATAGTGGTTAGAAGTTCCTGATGGCACCTCACAGGGTGGTGAAAAGCTTCTACTGGCACCTCTTTTCCAATTCACCAACACACATGAAAGCTCAATATGTAATTTCTGACAAAATGATGAACTTTCACAGTTTCACAGGGGGAGGGGGGGGGTCACAAAAATGTAGAGGATGGGGAATATGGGGTAATTGTCTTTCTCTTACAAAAAACTGTCAAGTCTTTTTTCTTCAGTAAAAGAGAGGTCAACCCTATTTAACCATATTCCCAGTACAGTCCAAAATCCATGGCTGTTCAGTCTGTTTTGAACGACTTACATCAGCAACCAGTTTTAGATTTGTCTGAAGCTAGTCCTTTGATTGGCGAAGACACCAGCAATGAAGCCTTTGACTCAGAGAGTAAGGAAACAGATACAACTGGTCCACAAGAAGCCAGAGAGGCAACCTCAGACACAGAAAAAGCTCTTCTTCCACATGAAAGGTCTGAATCTTTCACTTAAAGTCTAAATTCACTTTAAAATATGGGTGCAAATTAAAATAAGGAAATAAAAATCTTGAGAGCTCTGAGAAAAGATTATGAAAGAGATCTGAGGAAAGGTGAAGCTAAAACTAAGGAAAGAAAAAACAGGCCAAAAACTATTCATTCGGACATATCAAGGTGTAAGTTTTGCAAAAACCTCCTCAAGTGAACAAAGGAAAGAGATCTTTGTGAAGTATTGTGAGCTTGGCAATACAATCTGACAAATAGATTGGTTGTGTGTCCCCTCTCATCGTGAGCCTCTTTCAGAGCGAATTCTGAAAGCAGATACAAGAAGAAAGAACACCGTTAGTCATTTTACGTGGAGGATATGAGGATTGAAACGAGAAGAAAATTAGTCTAAATTCTTTTTTGCAGCTCAAGATCTCGGGGAGTTTGTTGTAAGAAATTCAGCTAAGAACAATCGCCAAGAATTTTATCAAAGAAATCAGACCCTCCAAAAAAATATCAGAGGATGTCTATAAGCATACAAGAAACTAGATAAAGGACTTACCTGCTATGGAATCCCATTAACGCCGGTCTTATAAAGCCAAGAAGTATAGAAAATAAACTGAAAACTGCAAAAAAATTTTAAAGCCGACCCATTTGCAAGGGACCTCAAAGAAGATCCTAAACGAGTTTGACTTTAGCTTCCAAAAACCAAGGAGATATAAGTGTGTGCTCTGTGAAATGATACAGTCTGCCCCGAATATAACAGATATTGAAAAGTAAGCCTACACAAACCACCTAGTGAATAAGACGGCAACCAGTCGCTACATAGAAGTCACCCGCCAACATAATTAAGCTGACCAGTATCATGTTGATGCATGCTTTGAAATAGAAAAACTGCTTAGCACATCACACCGAGAGGGAATGTTGATTGGATTTTCTTGAAAGTATGCTTGTTATAATTTTACAGTTTAGAAGAATAAAACAAGAATAATTATTGCTTTTTCTGGGAGCAGAAGAACTTAGAATGAGGGACAAACGAAATAGCAACTTGTATTTTGAATTGGATTAGAGAAGTTGATGGAAGACACTGTCAAGACAGTAAGCCTGTCTTCTGACTGATGCAGTGGTTAAAACAGAAACCGCCAAATGCTTGTGATGCTCTTTTTAATTTTTCAGCAGTGTAAAAGCATTCCAATAACTGAGCTAACTTTCCTTTTTTAGGGTAATTCACAAATGACTTTAGACAGCACACACACAG
This sequence comes from Artemia sp. Kazakhstan ARC1039, assembly GCA_029168905.1. Classification (NCBI taxonomy): domain Eukaryota; kingdom Metazoa; phylum Arthropoda; class Branchiopoda; order Anostraca; family Artemiidae; genus Artemia; species Artemia sp. Kazakhstan ARC1039. Next base: position 9,989 of record JAQQPU010009074.1, read on the forward strand.
CGGTTGAGTACAATGTAAGAGGAATCACGGTGTACCCACCAAGTCAATAGATGACTAACCAAAACTGAAAGGAAAATTTTCATGCTCTATACTGTAGAGGTATTGACGTTAAAGCATCATAAACTGAAAGGCAGCTCAAGATGCTACAATCCCATGTGTCGTACGTGATATAAACAAATCTAAAGTTTCATGAGTAAACTAGGTAGTAAACTACACAAGAAACTCATCAGTGATAAAATTTCACATTGGTTTTGCGGAAATAGATGAAAGGCCTCTAGATTTAAACCGCTAGAAAAAAAAATGCTAAAGGCAGCTTACGGTGCTGAAATCTCTGTTTAAAAAGTGAAAAAGTTAATCTTGTGACCCTTTGCAAGAAGAAGTTGATTCCACGGCCATTCCATGGTGAATACGATAATTTGAAAACGTTGAAGGGTATGAAAGAGATTCTTCTTGAGACTGATGAAGACAAAGAAGGGGAAGAAAAAGACGAGTAGTCCAAGGAATAGCCAGTGCCTGAGTGATATAAAATCTGCACTTTTTGAATTCAGTCTATTAGGGATTTTGTGAAGTGGAGACTAAGTATCGGCTTTTCTGTCACAACTACTTTAATCAAGTTGTTTCAATTCATCCCGAGAGATCCGGCGTTTAAAGTTAGCTATCTAATGTAAAGGTTTCAACAGCCCAATTACTAAAGAGAAAATGTTAACCTGTTTTTTTCATCTCCTGAAAAATTTGGAATAAAGCAGATACGGGGTTTCCGCTTGACATCGACGATATGTTCTATGAAATTGCACACAGGGTGTAATGAACAATAGCAACAAACAGGACGTGATAAGGGTTTTACAGAAAAATAATTTTGACCTTTTCTACTGGCAACATCTTCATCTGAAATTGTATATAGGGTGTCTCCAAATCTACTATGGATTTGAAAACTGAGACTTTCTTATTTACTTCTGATCGCAATATATTCCTCGAAGTTGCATATAGCGTGTCTCTAAGTACTCTAGGGGTTTAGTAGTCGAGCCATTTTTATTAGTTCTACACGCCATATATTTCCCTGAAATTATATATAAGGCGTCTTCACACTTCCTGTGGATTTTGCAACCGAAACCGGCCTGATTATTTCCAGTCTCAGCGTGACTAGTTAAGTTGGTAAGTTAATCTAAACTATATTTCACTTAGTAGGTAATGTTTTGTGAGATAATCATAAAAACATTGGTGAATCACTTTTCAAATAGTTTAGAAAATAACCGGAACATCGAGATTGGTTTAGAACTTGCAGTATCTGACGTAGTGCCACCTTTAAAACACTGGAATAGCTTCAGCCTATTTCATATCTTCTGGAAAGGTCTCTGTCTCCAGAAACAAGTTGATGACATGAACTATCCATGGTAATACACACGTTATCGAAAAGATTCGCATTAAAAGTTCAAATTCTTCACTTTCTTTTAAAGTCTGTATAGTTTGCAGTGTTTCACCATAAAGAAACAGAGTTTACTATTAAATTGTGTTGCGACTCAAAAACGCTTGGCCTCTGTATGGTTCGAAACCTGTAGTAAAATTTTAAAATTCAAGATTAATCCTCAAGACTCGAAGGGAGTGCCACCTTTGGGTGCTATACTTACAAATTCTTTGAGACTGAAAGCAGTATACCATTCCCATGGTAGTGGTTCAACAAATGGAATGATTAACAAAAGCATAGCTGCTGACAAGGGAGCCTGATAAAAAAGAAGCTGCATGGAATTCACTTGTAGCTCTTTCTGCTTCTCACCAACAAGCTGAAATAAAGACCAATTATTAAAAGCAATAAATGCATAAAATTTAATATTAATATTTGATTATAGAAATCTACTATACCATGATTTGCCGACCAATGGCTTCTGCAACACTTTACGTCGTCCAAATAGTGTGAATCTTTTTGAAAAAATTTCTTTCTATTGAATTTTCATTCGTATTGGTTTATTCTTAACTTTTCTAATAGTTAAAAAAAATACTTGAAGATGTTCTTAGTCTTTTCAGACAACAAAGGCCTTGAATTACCTTAAGGAAAAACATGAAGTCATTCATCGAGACGTGAAGCCTTCAGATATACTATTAGATAAAAATGGTAATATCAAGCTGTGCGATTTTAGAATCTCTGGCTGGGTTGAAGATTCTAAGGCGAAGGCAAGAAGTGCCGGATGTGCAGTTTAAATGGCAGTAAGTTTTCAAACTATTTGAATAGGGTATATTATAACCTTAAAAATGCATTAGTACTGAAATTTTAAGTTGAGATCTAGCTCCAACGACAGACAGACCTATAATACTCCAATTTGTTGAACCTCTTGATAGACATTTGAGATTTTCCACAAATTACTAAGGCTTTAGAAATAACGTCTTTAGAAGTATGAAGCGAGGCGACCAGGCAATCCCAAACCGTTTCTGCAATGAGGCTCGTTCAATACTATCTTGTGTCCGTTTTCGTATGTTGCCCATGCTGCCCCTTTCTAGTTCAAAATAAATCCGTGGATGCTTGCCTTGACGGAGCATAATTTGTATGTGACACTAGCACTCGGTCTGTTCTTCTTTATAGTGTGTTTTGTGGCATAAGATTATCATGTGTAACGAATTTTATGTATTTTATTAATAAGAGTTTGTTTTTGTTGATTATCATTATTTTTTGGTCTCTTTTTGTCCAGGATTCATAGGAGTCTTTTTAATTTACTTAGGCTATATAACCCATTTATTTTTTGTGTTCTATAATTTTTTCGCTCCGGGTGTAAGCAAGGGATTTTTTTTTTCTGAACTAGTAACTTGTGTGTCTTCCGACTCTTTTACAGGCCAAAGAGCCTTTGTAGGAATAGTATAGTGTGTAAATTATATGTATTTCACCATGAATATATTTTGGTCATGTGGGAATTTCAAGGACGATCAAAGTGCTTTAAATCCCACTAGACTTACACGTATGCTCTATTTCCTGAGATTGTAAATGTACGGGTTACTAAGAGGTGGAAAAACGTGGGTGGATTTGTTGAGTCGGATGGTCTAAAATATCTTGCAGGAAATCTTCTTGGCTCAGCTATTTACAAATCAAATGTTAATGAAAGCAGTTTGAGCCAAATGCACCAAACCAGATAAAAGCTTACTGAAAATTTTAAAGCCTATGGTGCGAGTGGTCGTCCCTCCTGCGTCAGTAAAATAAAAAGTAAAGGATACGGCACTGGAATCCTAAATTCCAAACCGGCAGTGCTGACCTCCGTTTCAAGACTCTTCAGTCAGGAAATGCATTGGAGGACTGGGGGCCAGATATCATGTGCTTCCATACACCCTTCCCGCTTACTTTCCCCAGCTTTCTCCAGGTACCAATTTAGAGCTTGGTCAACTTTGGCTGAGCTCACAGAGTCATGCCACTGACCACCGTCCCAAACAAATAACTTTTTTAGTTTGACAAAAAACTAACAAAGAGAGAAAAAATTCAATCAAAAATTTGACAAACGAGACTGCGGCCAGTAGAGAGAAAAGATGAAAAACTAAAACAACACGGATATTTCACCTGTATCAGCACAAGAGAAACATAGATAAAAGCCAAACTAAACTATAAATAAATTAAACCACCACCAATAAAATACAATTGTCGCAACTGATCCACGTAGGGAAAAAAGCTATTAGAGTTACTTCGATGAGAACACCAAAGCAACTAACAGTTGCTTTTCAGTTGCTTTGGTCATCATTGCCTGATATTCGAAAAACTGGGAGACACCCCCTAAAAGAGTCAATGCATCTTAATGAAAATCATACCAACGGATTCAGCGTATCAGAGAACTCTGCTGTAAAGGTTTCAAGTTCCCGTCTTTGAAAACGGGTGATTTTGCATTTATTGCCAAAAGAAGGAACACGGATTCGTGTTTATTTGTTGTTGTGTTTTCCAAGGGTGATCGTATCAAACTAGTGGAAGGAGAATATTGGGAGAGGGTTCATTTGAACGGATATTAAAAGTTCTAGTGCCCTTTTCAAGTGACCAAATAGATTGGAAGGCAGCTAGTCCCCCTCCCACGCCCCTTTTTTCACCAAAGTCGTTCGCTCAAAATTTTGAGAAGGCCATATTGCTCAGCATAGTTGAAAGATCCAATAAGTATGCCTTTAGAGATAACATAGCCCCCCATAGCCCCTGGAGAAAGGTCTTTTAAGTTATGAAATTTGTCAATTGTTTACGTATAGTATTTGTTATTGGGAACTATGCATACATTTTTTGGGTGGGGAGGAGGGTAATTTTTTTTTTACCGGGAATTTTCCAAGGGAAGCATTTTCCATGGGAGGGAAATTTCCGGGGGTGAACTTTTCGGAAGAATTTTGCACTGGGGAATTTTCATGAATTCCCATACGAAATTCTTTTTATTTGTCTTAACTTTCTTTTCGCCGACTCAATTCTACATGTGGAGATGCTAATGGTAATTGTCCGGGATAAATTTTCGCCGGGATTGAATTGTCCATAGGATCTTTCCGTGGAGGAGAAGCCGGATTTTCGAAGCAAAGATTTTATGATTTCCTGATTTTGATAATGACAAAGACATGTATGATGGCTCATTCGCGGTCAAGAAACATGAATCCTAAGAAACCATGGCTGTTGCCTAGCCTGTTACATTGTATCATGGTTAAAGCGGTAGCTGCAACCTAGTAAAGAGCGAACCAGAGCCCATAGTAACCAAAAGTTAACAAACGTGCTTAGAAGAAAACTGCCTAGTGAAAAAAAAATTGCCCTCTGACACTGATTCCGTAATGGTAACTACTATTTCGGTTCATCTTAAAAGTTAGTTCATCTCGAAAAAGATTTATGATGATTTCAAAAAAAGCCAGAAACCCCTCGAAAATGCCATTAGCTCCAAATTAAAACGTGTACCATTGGAATCAGCACGGTCAAAATCCTTGTACAGGGAAATTACAGTTCCCCACCTTGAATAACAAGCAGTCTCCCTTTTTTTTCTTTTTTTTTCTTCCAGGGTTAGCGGGTTACCAGAACATCATAGAGACATAATTAATGGCTCATTCAAAAGCTATTTTTCATATCTACGTACTTTTTTATAAATTCCACCATCTGCAAGTGCCATGTGGCACTGAAAATGACATTTCTTATGAAGTGGGGTTAGCGGGCTACCAGAACATCGTATACAGATTTTTAATAGCTCATATAAACGCTACAGCTCGTATCTACGTTCTTCCTATGAATTCCACCATCTACATATTCCAAATGTCACTAAAAACGGCGCTTTTAGTGCAATGTCTCAAGTGGAAAAGCTGGGGCTAGTAGGCTATCAGAGAGAGTGATGTAGACTCATTTGAAAGCTATTGCTCATATCTACATGATTTTTATCAATTCTACTATCCGTAAGTGCGATATAGCACTTTTGGTGTCGCCTTTTAAGCGGTAAAGCTTGGAAGTATAAAACGGAAGAGATACCAGTAAAAAAAAACTTCAGAGAGGGCTCATTTGTTTGGAAATTGAAAGTATAGTTCACTTTTTAAGAGTCAAAAGAGATCTGAGGGCAACTAGCCACCCCCCCCCCACGAACTTTTTTCGCTAGATCCATCTGATAAAAATTTTTAAGATAGACATTTTGCTAAAAATAGATCAAAGTTCAGATCACAAAAACTACGGTTTCGACAAAACCCCCTAGGCTCCGGAGCAGGCGTTGTAAGTTATGCCCTGGGGCCATATATGGTTCTTATGGAAGGGATGCACGCATAAACTTCAGAGGCCTCATTTGAATGGAAACTGAAAGTTCCAGTTCACTTTTTAGGAGCCTAAGGAGATCCAAGGGTTCTTGCCCCCTCCCACATCATAAGCCTTTAATGTTTTATAAAAAAAAAATTCCCAGAGGCACTTCATATAAAAGGGGTGGTCGTATAAACTTCGGAGGGGGTGGGGGGGGGCTCTTTCAATTGGAAATCGGAAGTTCTAGTGCCCTTTTTAAAAGTCAAAAGTGATCGGAGGGCAACTACGATCACTCCCAAATGCATCCGATCGGATTCCCCCAAATGCATCCGATAAAAATTTGAGATGGCCATTTTGTTAAAAATAGTTTAAAAAAATAAGATACCGAATCTCCACGATCGACACAACCCCCCAGGGCCGAGGGCAGGCGTTATAAGTTATGCCCTGGGGTATGGTGGGGAAACTAGCCCCACCATGCCCTTTCTTCACCAAACCCATCCGAAATTTTTTTTGAGATAGCCATTTTGTTTAAAATAGTTCAAAGTCAGATAACAAAACTCTAGGGTTGACACATCCCTCCAGAGCCCTAGGGCAAGTGTTTTAAGTTATGCCCCGGGGGCATATAAGGTTTTATGTATGGGGTGGTCGTATAAACTTCAGAAGTGGCTCATTTGATTGGAAATTGAAAGTTCTAGTTATCTTTCTATGAGTCAAAAGTGATCAGAGGTCATTTATTCCCCCCCCCCCCAAAAAAAAAACACCCTCTTTTCCCCAAATGCATCGGATCAAAATTTTGAGATAGCCAGTTTGTTCAAAATAGTCCAACGACCAGATAACAGAAACGTCGGGGTCAACATACCCCCCCCCCCGATCCCCGGGGGATGGGTTGTAACTTATGGCCTGGGGCCATAAAGAGTTTTTATGAAAGAGGTGGTCATATAAACTTCGGAGGGGACTCAAATGATTAGAAATTGAAAGTTATAATTTCGATTTTAAGAGTCAAAAGTGATCATATGACAACTAGCCCCCCTTCCAACCCTCTTTTCCTTAAATACATCCGATCGAATTTTTTATGTAGCCATTTTGTTCAAAATAGACCAAAGATCATATAACAAAAATTCGAGGGATAACAAATCCCTTAGAGCACAGGGCGAGTCTTGTAAATTATGCCCCAGGGCCATATAAGGTTTTTATGGAAGTGATGGTCGCATAAACTTTGGAGGGGGCTTATTTGGTTGTAAATCGGAATTTCTAGTACCCTTATTATGAGCCAAAAGTGATCGGAGGGCAAGTAGCAACCCCCCCCCCCCAGCTCTTTTTGCCAAATGCATCCGATCAAAATTTTGATATAGCGATTTTGTGCAAAATAGTTTAAAGACCAAATAACTAAAACTCCTGGGTCTACACATCCCCCAGAGTCCGGGGGCAATTGTTATAAGTTATGCCCCGGTCGCATATAAGGTTTAATATAAGGAGTGGTCGTATAACTTCAGAGATGGCTCATTTGATTAGAAACTGAAAGTTCTAGTTACCTTTTAAGAGTCATTAAAAGTGATAGGAGGGCATCTCCCCCCCCCCACGCCATCTTTTCCCGAAATTTATCTGATCAAAATTTTGAGATAGCCATTAAGTTTGAAATAATCCAACGATCAGATGACAAACTACTCGGGTTCAACATACCCTCCTCCCAGCCCGGGGGTAGGGTTTTTACTTATGCCCAGGGGAAAAAGGGTTTTATGAAAGAGGTGGTCGTATATACTTCAGAGGGGACTCAAATGACTAGGGATTGAAAGTTCTAGTTTCCTTTTTTCAAGTTATTTATTAATACAAAACCTGTGGACATGGTTGGTCATAAATCTTTGAATCATTTTTGGTCTCCAATTGCCTTCAAATGGCTCAAAGAACTGAAAGACTATATAAATTAACCGTATTGCATGACTGTCTGCCTTAGTTCTTCCCTACGATGATAGACTATCATCAAGAAGTGAAAATAATCATCTTTATACAACTCTAATAAATAACCTGAAAAAGAAACACAAAAGCTAAGTTAAAAAAAGAATTTTGATTTAGGAGTCAAAAGTGAGTACATAGACAAACTTTAGTATTACCCGAAATAAAGAACAAATAAACCGTAATATGAACTCTGGAAATCCGGTTATTCTCTCTATGCAATGGAAAATTTTAATTTATGACACAAATTCTAAAGCTAGTCTGTAGTCCTAATACTATCAAATGGCTTCCCTTTGAACTTGTCAACAAAATAATCATGCTAATCAAGGGCTAATCAAGATTACCCCATCTTAGCATCAATGGGCTGCTTCGTCCCTTTTTTTTTTAAAGAATGGTCTGAAGTCTGACTTCCAGCAATCTCTAGCCCTTCAATCTCCCATTTCATATCATAAGGGGGTTATCTGTGTATATTTTAAAATATAGCACACTAATATGTGTATACTTATATATATGCTTCCAACCTTTATTCCGTTTTTTTTTTAAATAAATGTGTACAAACAATGATAACTGAAACACAACTGATTAATATCTAGAAATATATTTGAAGGAGTAGGAAAATTAAAAAAGAATATATACGAAGGAGTAAGAAAAAAGCAAAATATCCAAACGACGTGAAAAACATAGGAATTTATGGATAAAATAATAAAAATATAGGATTTTGAGGGTAGGGGAAGGATTCCCATCTAGCTTCTAACAAAATTATAAGCGTTATCCTATTTATTCCGATATCTGCAAGAAGCCGACGCTAGCCCAAAAAGCTTTCTGATTAGCTAGCATTTCAGTTCTGGGCCGCTTACGCCATCTATCGTCTTAACTTTAATCACATACCAGATGGCACCTATACCGTCGAAAATTTAATCACGTACCAGCTATGCAAACCTAGCGAAGATGTCGAACCCGTTCAGCGCAAATCTAAAGCGAAGCGGAGACGGCGTGGGAAACGCGCAGGCAGGAGAGCCCAAGCACGTAGAGAGCGCTGTGTACTTCAAGGTGGTGACCACTGTATAGCGGTGATATCCATAGTTCGGAACAACAACAGAATCAAAAGGCCAAGAAATAACCGATACACGTATAGTAACAACAGATTATTCAGCACCTATGCCAACCCTGAGACCTTACTCTCCTGATAATCCTGTGGACCACCTCCTCCTCCCCTCGAATAGTTCCCCTCCCGTACTAAAACCTGTAACGCTGAATGCCACGACATATCTTCCAAACCTGATTTTTTGCAACGCCCGATCCCTAACCAACAAGGTGGATGAATTAGAACTTGTCTTGCGCATAAACTTAGCACCATTAGCAGTAATTACTGAATGCTGGGAAATGACAACCGAAACGGGTGCAATCAAAGAATATCTGAACTTTTTTAATACCAGACACGATAGAGAGGAAAACCGACGTGATGGTGGCGTAGGAATCTATTGCAGCAAAGACTTACCATGCAAACAACTTGGTATCCCCTCAGATTCGTGCCAAGAGACAATCTGGCTCTGGTGCAAGCCGAAGAGGCTACTAAGGACTTACTCATGCATCATAATAGCAGCGATATGCTATCCTGAAGGTGCGCGTAATAGGCGAGAACTAGTGACGTATCTGCAATATCAAGTTGACTGTTTTTGAAAACAGTACAGCAATCCAGCATTTATCATAGCAGGAGTCTTCAACTTAACCGACAAAAAATGGATTTCACGTGTGTTGGACCTTAAACAAATTGTTGATGTTCCCACTCATGAAAGTGGAAGCATACTGGACCTCATACTGACAAATCTCGAAGCGTACTATGAACCGCCATTTTCCTTAGGACCACTTGCAAAATCTGATCACAACATTTTATGCTGGAAGTCGAAGAACAGAAACCGTATACCTAAACCAAAAACAGACTAGAATACTGTACAGACCACTGAGTGAAAGCTCCATCCAAGCCTTTGGCAGATGGATTGCGAACTTCGATTTTGCTGCAATCTGTGCTATAACTGACATCGATGAAAAGGTCAAGACACCATATTCAACCCTGCAACAACAATACAGCGAATTCTTTCCTGTCAAAATGCGCTTGGTCTGTGAAACAGATAAGCCGTGGCTAAATTCAGACCTCAAAATAATGATAAAAAAACGATGCAATCTCAATGTCGTAGGAGAAGTATCGGAGGTGAACAAGTCAAGTCAGTCCTCCGCGTATCTAGGAAAAGATATATACGGGAAAAAGTAGCTCCACTCCTCAGGTTAGATTCCCACAAGTGGCACGACGCAGTAAAAAGGCTTACTGGAAAACAGAAAGGGACTGAAGTACAAATCAGCAACATAGACGGGAGTTTAATCAGGGCCTCGGATGTTAACGAGTTTTTTACACAAATTTGCACTTCTTACCCCACCGTAAGTGACGAACAGATGAGCAATGTCATCAACAGCTGTAGTGCCGATGATATTGTAGAAGTGTCTGAGTGAAATCGAACGACTACGTAACAACTGTGCCACATACCCAGGTGAACTCCCTGTGAAGCTACTGAAAGAGTACTCACCTTTTCTAGCCAAACCCATGGCATCAATCATAAATCACTGTTTCTCAGAACAATCGTTCCCAAAATTATGGAAAGCTACCTATATGCGGTTCATTCCGAAAGTAAAGGCACCCCAGTCCTGCGACCAGCTGAGACCTATATCCATAACTCCCAACTTGGCTAAAGTGGCCGAAGGTTTTATCCACCGTGCCCTATTACAGCAGATTGCACCCTCAATAGACACTTACCAATATGGCTGTATACGAGGCAGTAGCACGGCAATATACCTAGTCAAGATGTACCATTTGATTGTTGAGTGGCTGGACAGCCCAAACAGTGTTATCGATTTACTTTTGGCAGACTACAGGAAAGCATTTGACCTTATAGAGCACCTTATTGCACTGAAAAATCTAAGAGATGGGAGCTGGAACAAACTTGCTGCTATTAGTGAGATATTTTCTGCGAGGGCAACGGCAATCGGTATATCCGTTATTTGCCAATGATATCCGCTCTGATTGGACCAAACTTATTTGTGGCTGTCCCCAGGGAACGAAACTAGCTGCCCTTTTATTCCTTGCAGTCATCAATAAAATCCTTGCAGAATTTGAGGAGCGTCTCAAGTTCGTTGACGACTTGTCTTCGCTTCTCAAATACATAGTAGAAAACGCAGTAGCAAAACAGCAGTTCGAACCAACACTATTTTCGGACTTCGCTAACCAATGTAAATCTGATAGCCTACAAATGAATGAGCAGAAATCGAAAGTTCTACGCTTCAACCCACTCAAACGAGATATTACAATACCAGATGTTCCCTTTCCAACTGTTTTGTCCGCGACAATACTAGGCGTGACTTTTACAAGCGATTGTGTTTAAACTGCATGTAGACAATATCGTGCGCAAAGGACACTACTCAATCCAAAGCCCAATGAGTATGCGAAGGCTGGGTTTCTGAGATCGTCAGCTCTTACTGGCTTACAAGACATACATCAGGTCAATCCTTGAATATTGTTGTCCTGTCCGGGGTTCCCAAGCACAAATGTCAGAGGAACTAGAAGACGTTCAAAAACATGCTACTAAAATAATTCTTGGACCCAGGTATTAGAGTTACGAGCATGTCCTTGTGGTTATGAGCTTGCCCATTGTTTTGCCCGAAGACAAGATTTGATAATGAGATTCGGGAAATCACTCATGTCAAACTAGAAGCATCGCTCAATTCTTCCTCCAACCGCACAGACCCCCAAACTCACCAGGCATCAGAACAGACTACAACCCGTCAAGTGCCGAACGAACAGATTTGCAAATTCCTTCGTACTATATTTTGTTAGTGTATTAAATAAGTGATATTTTTTTTTCTTAAATGACTGTAAAAATACCATAATTTAGCGTTTAGTTCTGTTTGCTACGAAAGCTATTTGATTAAACAAATACGAAAACGAAGACGAATACCCCTGAAAATTGCTTACTTTTCACAATTTATAGGCATCATATCCCAAGAAGCTCCCTCAAATCTGCACAGGTGAGACCTGTGCATACTTAGATGCTTTCAGGTTCTAAAATGATTAGCTTGAAATGTAGCTCCTTTTCCCAAGATTATTTTTTTATATAGGTGACACCTTAATTTTCCTTAAATACTAAATCACACCAAATCTTCTATTTACTTATCACGTCTTATGCCTTACGCGCATCTTATTCTCGGGAAGCCTTTTTAAATCCTCCCAGCTAAAGATTTGGACTTATGTATACTTACGTGTTTTAAAATACTAAAATAATGAGCTTTTTTCTGTTTTAAACGCCATAAAAGTTAAAGGTATAAGGTGTCATAAGTCTATTAAAGATTTTTTCTTTTGAACAGATTTTACTCTTTATTTTTTATTGCCCTCTTCTTTTAACAAAATATATTTGCAGGTCGTGTGCAACCTTGTCGGTTCAAATGAAGAAATTTTCAAATGTGTAATACAATTACTTACCACTTGGTACAGAGATGTGACCAGCACGCCTGTACAAGCGAAGAAACATCCAATGACATTAAACTTAATATCATAGCTGAAGTTGCAGATCACTCCAAATATAATGGGGATCTGAAAAAAGGATAATAAATTCAGTGGATATTTTAACAGCATTGACATATTAACATGGATACGATAGAAGTGAAAGGGATTGACTGTCTAGAACGAACTAAACATGATCTTGTTCCTCCTCTGTACAAAAATCTAATTCTATTCCTATATGCTTTGTATTGTAAAAAGTGATGTAAAAATAAATTCCATTCAGTTCTTTAGTTTATTATTTCTATTAATTAAAAAAATAAAGTTTTTTCGACGAAAGTAATGAGCGAAGTAAATACTTAAAACGAACAAAAATTACTGTCCCACAATTTGTGTAATATATTTTGGAAAAATTTTTCAAATAGCCTGATTCTTGATATTTTCCTACATTTGTAGAATTCCGACGAATAATCGGAATGTAGAATTCCGATTTACTAAAAACTCAGCTTTCTTGTGATTTTTAGAGAGTTAAAATCATGTCGTAATCAAGTTTTGTTGCGTCGGTTTTCCAATGATGTACTTTTCATTTTGATCCAACGTAATTTTGAGGGATTCAAGCTATTTTTCAAAATTTCAATAAATACGTTTATTGAAACAAACTGATAAGTCGAGAACCATCGACTTATCAAGTCTAGCCATTGTTGCCTTTTTTAAAGAGCCATGAAAGGAATGAGAAAACTATAGGCCTTTCAAATCTTAGCCTATAAATGCCTTATTTATAATTGAGGTGAAACTCTTTTAGTGGAGAAATACAGAACACGAAGATACATCACCATTTTTTGGAAATCAGCGAAGATAGAACTAAGAATGTTTTGCAGTTTATGCAACATCTTCTTGGAAAACTGTTTCAAACAAGCTGATTCTTGATATTGTCCCACATTTGTAGAATTCCGATAAACTAGCGATTTACTGAAAACTAAGCTTTCTTTTGTTTTTAGAGAGTTAAAATCATGTCGTAAGCAAATTTTGTTACGTCGGTTTTCCAATGGTGTACTTTTCATTTTGATCCGACGCCATTTTTGACTGGTTCAAGGTATTTTTCAAAATTCCAATAAATTTGTTTCCAAAATAACAACTTACTATCAAGATTAATGGAAATAATGGTTACCATTCCTGAAACGACGACAAATGGAATTTGTTTTCTCATCAGCTAATTTTTAAAAGCTCGTTTTCAAACTTTTCGCTACTTTGGACCGCGGTTCACTCTTTAGTAGGTTGCAGCTACTGCTGCAACTATGAACAACTATAGTTAAATATGAAATGCCAGGGTAGTGGTAGATACAGGTGGGATAAGCCTCGTTGAAGAACGGAAGAACCTTGAGTGTGGTTTAACTCTGTGCAGTTTTAAATGGCTATTAGAGGAATATGTAAAGCAAAAGAACAAAAAGTCACAGCTGTAACATAAACGCCAACTATAAATTTCAAAGATTCAACTTTTAATCCTAGCAATCCCCAGCTCCCTCCTAACAACGCATCCACCAGAAAAAATTGTATTATTTGTATCTGTAGTATAATTTTGATAGCCATTGTTTTCTGTTGAAGTCAATTCATACTAGAATAAATCAAAGAAATGCTTTCGCAGCATTTTGACAAAATAAATTTGTTTGTGCAATTTTATTATTGGATTAATAAATATGTAAAATGAATTAATTTATTATTGATTAGAAAAAGGGCAAAATAGATTAAACTTCAGAAAATGAATCCTGGCTAATTTGCTCAATTCCCACTGATCAGTTCTCAAATCTCCCCGATCTTTATGGGACGCACTCTAATCACTCTACAATGGTCAATTAAGTTAAATCACATCTGAAATAAAACGAAGAATTATATCGTTTACCAACAGGTTATCACTCTAACTTCAAAACCTCAAAGCGTTTTTTTCTTACTCTTCTTCAATATTTTTCTTATTAGTAAGTCAAAACAACATCCACTAACTAATAGTCTTGCCAATTACATACTTATAGGCTGTATGTTAAAAATGGCCAAACAAAAACAACAAATACGAGCTCTACCAAGGCAAGGTATAAACTGTCCAGGGAGATAACATATATGGTACCTAACTCAAAATGAGCAATTTTTTCAAACACAGAATTGTATTTTTCTAGCTGAGAGGTTGGCGCGCTATACTTGTATTTCCATTGCCTTGGGGATAAGGGTTCGAGCCTTGGCGTCGACGAAAATTTGGTTTGGAACAAGGATCACTGGTGTGACTCTGACAGCTTAACCCAAGTCGACCCAGCCTCAAATGGGTACCTTTAGCAATTCAAGGACGGTAAACAATAAGGGGGTGTGAAAGTGCAGGATGGCTGCCCCTTCCCCCACACCACATTGCACTTTTTGGCTGAAAGGCTGAGAGACAGATACCAGCACCAATGGTAGGGACTCAAAATCCAGTGCTGTATCCTTCATCTGTTTTACCTAATAAAAGAATTGCCTCTGTTCCTATCCCAAGCGACATCTAAGACTAGCATGACCTTTTTGTTCTTGCAGGTTTTAAGGCATTCTTTAACAAAAAACTCAGGGCACCTCCATTCATCTAATGGAACCTTATACCCCTCATTTATATTTTTACCTTGCAAATGTCAAATTATTATTAAACTAAATAGTTTAAAAGCATGAAATACTTATCAAATAATTAAATATAATAGTTTGTAATACAAAATCTGATTGAGGGTACGATAGAGGTCTAAAGGCGAAACATACACAAACTAAAAAAGGGAAGAAACATATTGTGAGAAATGAGCACTACTTTCCCAATTAAGGGAAAATCTGACATATATTTTTTCTAATAAAATAGTCGTTTTCATAGTGCAAAAAAAAATCGCAGACTGATTTACAATTCCAAATAGTTGGGCTTTTCTTAAACATAAATTCAGATTTTTTTTTGTACACTTAAAGAGTAAATAAACCAAAATCAAAATGCGTTGGTCTATTAACTTACCACAGAGAGCACTACTGGTAAACTGGCCTTTTTGTTATAGTGTAAATACTGTATCGCCATAATAACAGGAGTAGTCATGCTTTTCGCCACTTGATATGTGCCAACTGTATTATTTTCTAGACTTAAATTTGTCAGAACAACGAACCCACAAAAGGTGGCAGATAGGAGCCATACATCTTTCAGAGATATTGACTGAAAAAAAAAATGTTGATATAATAACCATATAAAGCATTTCTTTAGGCACAAATGTGTAATTTGTAATCACCAAAGCCTATACCTTACCAAATCAAATCGTAGAGCCCTTTATGATACTGTGAGACAGTACCACAAAGTGAAAGACAATTTTAAGCCGCTTTACAAAATAGTTCGAATACATGATAGTGTTAACTGTTTCCTATCCCCTGATTTCGGAGCAAAAATATACGGCTTAATGTTAAATATTCTAAAGAAGCGCCAATACTACTAGCATCATATTATTAAGACACCATTTTTTGTGAAATAAAAGATGATGTCTTGGGGAGAAAAGTTAGAAATGCAGCTAGGATTATTTGTAAAAATACTTTAAGTTTGGTAGAGAGGAGGAGGAGCTTGTAAAAGAAAAATTGGAGTGATAAATCATATGAAAATAAGAGGAACACAAGGAAAGGGGAGAAAGCATTAAAATGTGAAATAAGGAGGTGTAAAGTGGAGGCCATGGATAAAATTGCTGAACATTTGAAGGATGCAGTAGGATTGCTGAACATTTGAAGGATGTAGGAACGGGACCGTAAATAGCGATAAGGAAATAGTTAAAGAAAGATGGGTAGAGCATTTTTGAGAGTGTGCTAAACCGTGTAGTAACAAGAAATGATATAGGAAAAAATGAACAAGTTGGTAACACTTCAGAAGTGAAGGAAGAATTAATTTGCGAAGGAGAATTGGACAGTACTAAAAGAAAAATCAACATAATAGGGCCCCAGGTATTGAGTGTGGTGAGTGTCTTTTTTCATATGGTAGTTGTGAATTTAGAGAGGAATTAGAGAATCATAGGCAGCGCAATAGCGCTGTGTAAGTAAAGAACGATGTTGGCACAATGTATTATTTATTTTTTTGGTTTCCACACCAAGGTACTTCGTATCGAAGGAATTGTCGGAGAAACTTGAAAAAGGGCTCATTCGATTGGAAATTGGAACAGCTAGTGCCCTTTTTAATAGTCAAAAGTGATTGGAGGGCAACTAGCCCCCCCCCCACGCCCAACATTCCCCCAAACACATCCAATCAAAATTTCGAGATAGCCATTTTGTTCAGCGTAGTTAATTTCTAGATAGAAAATATATTTTTAAGGAGGACACTCCCCCACAGCCCTCAAGGCAAGGGTTTTAAGTTATGCCCTAGGGGCATATAAGAACGATGTTGGCACAATGTATTATTTATTATTTCTTTCCTTTAGACCAGGGCACTTTGTATCGAAGAAGTTGTCGTAGAAACTTCACAAAGGGCTCCTTTAATTGAAAATTGGAGTGGTTTGTGCCCTTTTTAACAGTCGAAAGTGATCGAAAGGCAACTAACACCCCTTCCGCGCCCAACATTTCCCGAAACACATCCAATCAAAATTTTGAGACAGCCATTTTGTTCAGCGTAGTTGATTTCCAGATAGAAATTAAGTTTTTTAGGAGGACACTCCCCCACAACCCTCAGGGCAAGGGTTGTAAGTTATGCCCTGGGGTTATATAAGGTTTTTAAAGAAAGCGTTGTCGTAGAAACTTCGAAAAAGACTCATTCGATTGGAAATTCAAAGGGCTAGTGCCCTTTGAATTTCCACTCCCCCACAGCCCTCAGGGCAAGGGTTATAAGTTATGCCCTGGGGGCATATAAGGTTTTATTGAAATATTGGTCATAGACACTTGAAAAAGGGCTCATTCGATTGGAAATTCAAAGGGCTAGTGCCCTTTTTAATAGTCGAAAGTGATTGGAGGGCAACTAACCCCCCTCTCAAGCCCCCCTTTTCCCCAAACACGTCCAATCAAAATTTGAGATAGTCATTTTTTTTCAACGTAGTTGAAAGTTCTGGAAATTAGGTCTTTAAGGATAACAACCCTCCCCCCCCCCAGCCCTCAGGGCAAGGGTTGTAAGTTATGCCCTGGGGGCATATAAGGTTTTTATTGAAAGTGTTGTTGTAGAAACTTCAAAAGGGCTCATTTGATTGGAAATTTAGAGGGCTAGTGCCATTTTTAATAGTTGAAAGTGATTGGAGAGCGAATAACGCCCTTCTCAAGCCCACCATTTCCCCAAACACATCCAACAAAAACTTTGAGATAGCCATTTTGTTTAACGTAGTTGAAAGTTCTGGAAAGTTCTGGACAGCCACTCTATCAGCCCTTAGGGTAAGGGATGTAATTTATGCTCTGAGGGCATATAAGGTGTTTATAGAAAGCGTTGTCTTTTCTAAAAGGGCTCATTCGATTGGAAATCGAAAGGGCTAGTGCCCTTTTTAAAAGTCGAAAGTGATTGGAAGGCTTGAAGGCCCTTTTTAATTGTCGAAAGTGATTAGAAGGCTTGACGTTTTTATAGTAAAGAACGATTTTTTGCACAACGTATTAGTTTTTTTTTTCATACCAGGGCACTTCGTATCGAAGAAGTTGTCGTAGAAACTTCGAAAAGGGCTCATTCGATTGCAAATTGGAGTGGCTAGCACCCTCTTTAATAGTCAAAAGTGATTGGATGGCAACTAACCCTTCCCCCCACGCCCATCATTCCCCCAAACACATCCAATCAAAATTTTGAGATAGCCATTTTGTTCAGCGTAGTTGATTTCCAGATAGAAAATATGTTTTTGAGGAGGACACCCCCCCACAACCCTTAGGGCAAGGGATTTTAGTTATGCCCAGGGGGGATGTAAGAACAATGTTGGCACAATGTATTATTTATTATTTTTTGGCTTTAGAGCAGGGTACTTTGTATCAAAGAAATAGTCGTAGAAACTTCGAAAAGGGCTCAATCAATTGGAAATTGGAGTTGATTGTGCCCTTTTTAATAGCTGAAAGTGATTGGAAGGCCACTAACACCCCTCCTATCCCACCGTTTCCTGAAGCACATCCAATCAAAATTTTGAGATAGCCATTTTGTTCAGCGTAGTTGATTTTCAGATAGAAATTATGTTTCTGATGAGGACACTCCCTCAATACCCTCAGGGCAAGGGTTGTGCCCTGGGAGCATAAAAGTTTTTTTAGTAGTGGGCGTTCCCGAAGAAACTTCAAAAAAAAACTCGTTCGATTGGAAATTCAAAGGGCTATTGCCCTTTTCAATAGTCGAAAGTGATTGGAGGGCAACTAACCCCCTCTCACGCTCCTCTTTTCCCTAAACACATCCAATCAAAATTTTGAGATATACATTTTATTCAACGTAGTTTTAAGTTCTGGAAATTCCGTCTTTGAGGATGACAACCCCCCCCCCCACATCCCTCAGGGCAAGGGTTGTAAGTTATGCCCTGGGGGCATATAAGGTTTTTTACATAATGCGTTGTCGTAGAAACTTCAAAACAGGCTCATTCGATTGGAAATTCAAAGGGCTAGTGCCCTTTTTAATAGTCGAAAGTGATTTGAGGGCAACTAGCCTCCCCTCACATCCACCATTTCCCCAAACACATCCAATCAAAATTTTGAGATTTTGAGCCATTTTGTTTCACGCAGTTTAAAGTTCAGGAAATTATACCTTTGAGCAGGACACTCCCCCCACAGTCTTAAGGGCAAGGGTTATCCATAGAAACTTAAAAAAGGGCTTTCGATTGGAAATTCAAAGGGCTAGTGGCCTTTTCAATAGTAGAAAGTGATTTGAGGGCAACTAACCCCCCTCGTACGCCCATCTTTTCCCCAAAAACATTTAAACAAAGTTTAGAGACAGCCATTTTGTTCAACATAGTTGAAACTTCTGGAAATTATATATTTAAGGAAGACAAACCCCCCAGAGCCCCCAAGGAAAAGGTTGTAACTTCAAAAGGGGCTCATTCAATTGGAAATTGAGAGGGCTAGTGTACTTTTTAAAAGCTGAAAGTGATTGGAGGGTAACTAACCCCCCTCTCACGCCCAACATTCCTCCAAACACATCCAATCAAAATTTCCAGATAGTCATTTTGTTCAACGTAGTAGAAAGTTCTGGAAATTAGGTCTTTGAGAATGGCAACCCCCCAGCCCTCAGGGCAAGGATTGTAAGTTATGCCCTGGGGGCATATAAAGTTTTTATTGAAAGTGTTGTTGTAGAAACTTCAAAACGGCTCATTTGATTGGAAATTTAAAGGGCTAGCGCAATTTTTAATAGTTGAAAGTGATTGGAGAGAAACTAACACCCCTCTCAAGCCCACCATTTCCCCAAACAGATCCAATCAAAATTTTGAAATAGCCATTTTGTTTAACGTAGTTGAAAGTTCTGCAAATTAGGTCTTAGAGGATGACAGCCACTCTAACAGCCCTTAGGGTAAGGGTTGTAATTTATGCCCTGGGGGCATATAAGGTGTTTATAGAAAGCGTTGTCTGTTCAAAAAAGGCTCATTTGATTGGAAATCGAAAGGCCTAGTGCCCTTTTTAATAGTCGAAAGTGATTGGAAGGCTTGGCATTTTTAAAGTAAAGGTCGATGTGGGTATAATGTATTATTTTTTGTTGTTGCTGTTGTTTAGACCATTCGTATCGAAGGAGTTGTCGTGGCAACTTCGAAAAGGGCTCATTCGATTGAAAATAGAAAGGGCTGATGCCCTTTTTACTAGTCGAAAGTGATTGGAGGGCAACTAATCCCCCTCCCACGCCCACCCTCCCCTTTGCCCATTATGTTTTAAAACTAAATGTTGCCATAAGATTAAATCAAAATGTACTGTGTTAATGCTAATTCCCAATAAGGCATCTCAGCAGTATCCCAAGAACGACTGAGAGTATTATGTTCAAACTTTCGGGGCTACTTCTGCTCTTAAAATTTAACCAAATCAAAATAGCGTAAGTGTATCCAAGCTATTAAAAAATAAACATATTTTTTTGCGACTGGTATCAAGTTTTCCATTCCAGGTCAACTAGAGGAGGTTTGAAACTACATTAAACACTACTATTTGTGTCCAGATTTTTAAAAGGGTGTATGTTGTTAAAAATTGCTGAAAATTTTTCTCCAGCATACAAATAGCAGGCCAAACTATAAATTATTAAAAAAAAAAGATTTAAAGTATTATTTTCTTTTTCCCTGAAAAGACTATGTAAGTATAAAACGAACAGAAATTAATTAAAAAACTTTTTCCGCAAAATTAGTTTTTCAAAGAAAAGTAAAGAACTCCATTAAAGAGAAAACGAGAAAATATAAAATATAATCTACCAAACGTGAAACTACCACAAATCAGAATCGATAAATAAATGAAACCCAAAACGAACAGAAATTACAATAAATAACCGCGTCAAATTCAAAACGAGCTGAAATTAACATAAGTTGGGCTCAAAACCCCTATGCCTTCCCAAGGCAAGAAAAAAATTTGCACTTTACTGAAAAAAATTCAAATGAATGTGCATTGTCAGTTTAATATACATATACTGAACCATGAAGAGTAAAAGCATTTAAATTTTCTTCAGGAAATTGCAAATTTTGTTCTAGCCTAGGGAAGGCATAGGGGTTTTGAGCCCAACTTATGTTAATTTCTGCTCGTTTTGAGTTTGACTCGGTTATCTCTCAAAGTTTCGTACTAAATCAGGAGTTAAGCTGGGTCACGTTCTATCCCGATTAATACGGATCATTTTGATGGAGTATCCTAAGGAACAGCAAAGGCTGTGGGAGAGAGTTGAATCAAGTGGGAAAGCAAAACTCTCCCAGACTTAGGTTATGCTGATGATTTGAATGTGCTAGATGAAAATGTTAGCAAACGAATAAATTTTCGGGGTTTTGAGAGTTCAGGGTACAAGAACAGGTTTGAAAATTAATGTTAAAAAGACTAAGTCATTAAGCCTAGGAATAAGTGAAGGTGAGGAGGTGCTGTTGGGTAACAAGGAGATTGATCACGTTGACAGCTTCACTTACCTAAGAAGTATTACTAGTAAAGATGGTGGAAGCAATGAAGATGTTAAGAGTAGAATAGATCAAGGTGTTTTTCCACAGTCAAAAGAGTTTCAAAAAATAGAAAGAAGAAGAAGAAGATGAGGCTGTGAACCAAGATTAGTATATTGGAAGCTCAGTGACATTTGTCAAAAATGGTACAAAACCGTGGGCACTTTAAAAGACAGAGGATGATTTTTTAGATTTTTGACAGAGAAATTGTCTACAAAAAATATAGTTTAATCCTGTTTTCAAAGGCTATAATGGAAGAAAGATTGAGATGGCTAGGATATGTTCTGCTGATGAAAGATGACAGATTTCCAAAGATTGTCCTTTTTAGCCAACCATCTAGGTCCAAGCAAAAAGAAGTCCCTCCACAAATAGGGTGGGAGGAGGTCGTAAGGAAAAATTTAATGGAAATTGGAACTTCTTATGAGGGTCTAAAGAGTGAAGCTTTCAATAGATGTAGATGCAAGCGGAGTGTACATAGCTGTGTTGGCCTCAAGCGGCTTGGTGCTGCAGTGAGTTGTCCTTGGTAGCAGTAGTATAAACTACATGCTTGCAGATATCATCTTAATCAAAACAGGCACACCCAATAATCAGTGCAAGAACTGAAGATAAAAAGAAGAGATGAATGGATCCTCCATCATCAAATATATGGTATTGAAACATACTATAAGATTGAACAGACACGTAGAAGAAAATGCAGAAGAGAAGGAGATGGCTAAAGCAGCACTGAAGATAAACATACAGAGGATCCTGAAAATAAATGTTGGTGATCTGTTAAAAGTGTGGTGGAACAGTTTGCACATCTTTGTTGCAACTGACTGCTTTTAAAAAGGAAATAATAAACCGTTTCAGATTTAAGGTAGAAATAAATATAATGTAAATCATATGGAGGTGTAGAAGAATAAGTAACGGAGATTGTTTAATTAGGGCTGAAGATAAACGCCAATGAAACAAAAATATTGAAAATCACTGATGTAATTAAAGAAGGTATGTAAATTAGAGTACAAGGGGAGGAACAATTTGCACATTTGAATAACCAACACCATTTTCATGCCCTTTTCAGCTACCTCTAAACCCGTAAAGACGCCTGATCTAAATTTTAAGCCAGCCATTTTGTTTGGAATCAAAGGGTCCAATAACTATATGTTTAGGAATGAGATGACCCCCCAGCCCTGGGGCAAAGGCTGTAAATTCTGTAAACTACCTATTATTTATATTTAGGCTTCATTACTGGCAGGGTATTTTTGATCCTGGGTTTCAAAAAGGCTAAGGGTATTGAGGTAAAACTTTCAGAGAATATTGAATCAGAGGCAATGCTGCCTCTAATAAAAATTCATAAGGTTTCAATTCAACATTTTTCTTTCTTTTTTTTTCCTCAGAGTCACAACACTTGGAAGGAGTGGTCATAAGAATTTTGGAGGGAAAACTGAAAATTCTAGTGCCCCTTTTAACAGTCAGAAGTGACTGGTGGGCCACCAGTACCCCTCCCACGCCCTTTTTAGCTACCCTCTCCCCAAAGACATCAGATCAAGATTTTGATATAGCCATTTTATTCAAAATAATATAAAGTTCGGATAACCATACCTCTAGGGATGACAAGACACCCACCCCCTTCTCCTGAGGCTGTTGGACAAGGCCCTTGTAAATTATGGATTTTAATTGTTTACATTTGGGTTTTTTGGGGAGAAAGGAGGGCATGTTAGATCCTAGGTCTCCAAAAAGGCTAAAGATATTACAGGGAAACTTTCAGCAAATGTTGTGGGAGATGTTGATTAAAATCAAACAAACTATATGTATGCTGTTTTTCAAAAGGGTGTATCAGCAAAACTTCAAGAACAGCTAAGGGTATTAATCTGAAACTTTCAAGACATGTTGAGGGGCTGTTGAAAAGTGATTGGAGGGCAAATTTTCATCCCACCCCCTGTAAACTCCAAGCCCCCAAGACAGTAATCAAAATTTTGAAATACCAATTTGTTCCAATAGTCAAAGGTTTAAAAGCTGTGCCTCAGGGAATGCCCTTACATGAATGTTCTTTCAGAGAATGTTCAGTAGGATGTTGCACTAAATTTAAAGACACTAGGTGCATCCAGGTTGTCAAAAGCGTGTATCTGGGCAATCTCAGGAATGACTATGGGTATTGAGTTAAAACTTTCAGCAAATGTCATGAGGTAAGTTAAAACTAAACCAAAAGACACAATATGCATCCATGTTGTCAAAACAGCATATCTGTAATATCTCAAGAATGGCACAGATTATTAAGTTGAAACGTTCAGGAAATGTAGATTTGGGATGTTAAACTCCCAATGAATCAACAGCCACCATAATAAGTTGAAACTGTCAGAGAATACTGATGGGGATGTTGAATTCATTCAAGATCCACTATTTACATCCTGATTGTCAAAAGGGTGTATCTGCAATATTTCAGGAGAGGGTAAATGGTATTAAGTTGAAACTTTCAGAGACTATTGAGAAGGATGTTGAAATGAATGAAAAGATACTATGTGCATCTAAGCTGTCAAAATGGTGTATGCAATATCTCAAGAACTATTTACATATATATATATATATATATATATATATAT